>JABUQX010046980.1:0-42500 GCA_015478945.1 Trachelipus rathkii
TTAATATTGTGAAGAATAATAACATCATTTAGTATATTATTAAAATCTTTTTTAGTATATATATTTAAGTAATAGGGAAAACCCGGGTACCGGAACACTCTTCCATAAATTAACCAGACTCTTAATATAGTTGGAAAATTTTCATACCACGCATTGTTACAAAGTAACAAATAATAAGTTAATAACTAAATCAAATAATAAATAATAATAATAATAATAAAAATAATATAAATAATGATAATAATAATATAAAAATTAAAATAATAAGATATAATAATACATAATTATAATATATATAAATATAAAATTAATAATATATAATAATATAAATATAATAAAAAATATATATTATATATAAATAATATATATATATATATAATAAAAATAATAATAATAATTATTATATAATAATATAATATTATTAATAATAATAATATATAAATTTAATAATATAATAATAAAATTATAATATATAATAATAATTAGAAAATAAAATATAATATATATAATAGATAATTAATATGCTAAATAATTTATAAATCCTGAGTGAGTATATTAAACTAATAATAAATATAAGAATAATATAAGTAAAATAATTAAAAATAGAAGAAATATCATATAGTATTAAAATTGAGCTTAATATGATAAGTAAATATGCAATTCAAATATTACAAATTTAGTAAAATATATATATAATAATAAAATTAATAATAATATAAAAAATAATATTAATATATATAATAATAAAAGATATAAGAAATATCAGATACTGGTAATAATTCTATACTAGGGAGAGCGTATTCATATCCTTTCCACAGACTATCTATCATATAATACATCTATTAATAATTAATATAAATAGAACATAATAAATAATCTTAATAAATAATAATAGTATGATATATTATATATTATATTAAAATAAATTATAAATATATTTTATCGAATTTATGTCAGAATGTTAATTTACGATTAATTATTAATTAAATATTTTAATTAAATATTATGAGATTTAATAAATATTATAATTTATAATATTTTAAGTATATTTGGTAAAAAATAATAATAAATATCATTAAAATTTGTATACAAATTTAAAATAAATATCATAAAAATTATAATTATGGAATATTATATATCATAAAAAAATAAATATTAAATTATCAATAAAATAAAGAATTAATACTTAAAAATCTAGACATCTAACTAGAGGAAAAATAACGATATTGGACGTAAGGATAGGAGTTAGAAAAAAAAGCATAAGTAATATAAAGTGAAACAGCGTATAGAAATTAATTGGATCAATTACATATAGACATAGGTAGATTCCTCCCAGATACACATAGTAAGTATGATATAACATATAATAAGTGTGAGTAGACATAGGGACACAAGCCAAAAAGGATACTCGCAGTAGAGTGAGTATCAGTAATTTTTGTCATTGGGGAAACACACAATTGTTTAATTAATAAGGTTGAAAATTACATTTACTATTTACGACGACGACCGCGGGGGGTTTTGGGTCTGTCTCAATACGCGTGTATGATCCCCTCTTCCTGGTGAGGTTTTATGACTGCCTAAACAACCACAAAGTCCATGAGTGGCATTAAATCTCGAAGAAATGATGAATGTCCATGAGACATTGCTGAATCTAATAGATAACCTCTCACAGAAATATTAATGGCTTTCTTTAATCAAACATATAGCGATTTTATATTAACATATATATACCACTCCGCTCGCTCGCTCACGCTCGCGCACGCGGGTACTGGGACGGGGATTGAACAGTCAGTGTTCCGATGTATGTAGGAAAAATCTCACACAAAATGTTACGAGTATTTAGTGATAATAGAGAGGTCTCGGACTTCATGAAATTGAATCGGCCACCTCAACCTGACGTAAAAACTGTAGATTTGTCCGTCCATAAAATGAGTTATGTGTTACAGACTATTGCGGTTCTTGTGTGGTCTTCCTTAATATATCAGCCAAATAATAAGGAATATTTTAGGTTATGGTAAGAGATCACAGATCATAGGAGAGCACATTATGCACGATCATACTGTGTATCCGAAAGATCTAGTTCCTTGATGTATATATGATATTAATACTTATTATTCGTTGGTCTTTGATAAAGTGAGTGTCCTTGCCAGGGATACCATTTCAAACAGAAAGATGTTGCAATCTCCTTTCGTAGGCACGGCATAAGAGATGCCGGACTACGACTCCACCAAAGAACTATAATCTCCAGATCACCCCCATATCCTCCAAGATTGCTGAGAGAGCTTGCGCAGGCTCCTAATAGCAGCCGTGAAGGGGGATTAGGTGCGGCGGAGACCTCTCCGGCTCTCAGGATCAGCTCACGTACCATTATTTTATCCCCCCTCTACGCACACCACGTTATAGCACCGCGCGTAATATAGTACTACATCGGCGCATCTTCACGTGAAGGTGACAGTATTAGCAAGACATCTGTCGGACAGCGCAGTCAGTCTTGCCTTATACACCTAAAGAGGCGCTAGGCTACGACGGGTATAGTTCCAGTAAGCATCCAAGCACGTGTCAATGCAATGCGCTATATATCACATCTTACTAGCTAGAATGAGATACTTGAGTATACGCGCTCGAGACAATTCAACTTAAGCACTATCAGACGCACAAGTGTAGCGGCACAAGTCAACGCGCGCAGAGATAATTGTTAATACATTACCTGCTCGCCTCAGCTATTCTCATCGACGCATGTAATTAGTAACTAGACGAGTGACTGCGAGCGAGCGACTCCTCGGAATCTAGTTCCTGGTCCGCGGTGTATCCTTGTCGGTCATCTGGCAGTGCGATCCATGTTGTCTAGGGTTCTCCGTGGGTTACCTTCGTTGGCATATTATCACAACCAGGTCGGAAATAGTTGGTGTGAATCTACAAAGCCGCAAAGGAGATCGGGAAGACGACCGAATTTGTGCACGCCCCTGGTCTTCGTGTCTATGCGCGTGGCGAAGATGACCAATTGTTACCAAAAAAAAAATTTTAAAGGCCCATAATGCACGACACATAGATCTTCTTGACTAGTTGACGTTAACTGATCTCCCTCTCGCATGTTTATTGGAGTCTGCTTCTGTACTATATATATACCTTTTATTTATGTTTATATTACATTAAATTAAGGTAATAGAGATGAAGGAAAATAGGAAATAGGTAGGATAATAAGTATAAACTGAAGGAGAGAAAGTAAGAGAAGAGAAGCCACAGAATAGAATAGACTACATTCAAATATATATAAATATTTCATCATGAGAATAGTATCATAATTCCATCTACGCACAGAGACTCACATCGAGCAGACTATATATACCACATATAAAAAGATAAAATCTAATGAGTAATAAACTAATATATTAATATATTTAAGTAAAAACAAGTTAAGGTATATAATCGATCCTAGGTAGCACATTATGAAAAAGACATCATCATAGAAAGTAAAATAAGTAGATAGAGAAAAAAGATTATAAAATATATAGTATAACTCAATAAAAAAAGGTTTTTATAAAGTAAAAGAGAAAATATTTAATTTATCCTGTTTATATAAAATCAAGAATACTATAATAAGAATAAAGAAATAATAATATGTGGAAATAATTAATATACTAGAATGTCAAATAGTAGTAAGTAGCTATTTACAGAGAAATCCCCCACATCAAGGCATAAACGTGAAAGCATGATTATCAAATATAAATAAACACAACAACAAAAAAAGAGAATTTAATATACAAACCTCAAAGAGCAAGACAAAGGATTAATAAGAAGAATTATTAACACTTAAATCAAACTAATAAGGAATAAACTAAGAATAATTATGAAGAAAGAAACAAACGAGAAGAGAGAGAAAAAAGGGAGAGGAGAGAGAGAGAGGAACGAGAGAGGAAGAAGGAGAAAGGAGAGAAGAGAGAGAGAAGATGAAAAGAGAAAGGAGAGATAAAGAAAGGACAGGGAGAAGGATCCCTGAAGGTAACATAGAGGAAGAGAGGAAGACAGAAAGGAAAAGAGACGGAAGAAAGGAGGAAGAGCAGGAAGAAGACAGAAGAGGGAAAAAGAGCAAAAGAAAGGCAAGCAACAGAAGGAAACGGCAAAGAAAAAAAAGAGAGAAAGAGGACGAGGGAAGAAAGCGAGTCAGACACAATTTGACGCTTCGAGCAAAGTGGAGTTAGGATTGGTGAGAATGAAGAAAAGAAGAGAAAAGAGAGGAGAAATGAAGAGTTTCCGGGCACATAAGAATTGAACCTAGAAAATGTGTTGTAGCAGGATCATTAAAAAACGAGATGATTAACGGCCAAAATGGGAGAACAATAGAATTATAAATAAATGAGAGAGAGAAAAAAAATGATGTGATCATAGATTAAGTGTGAAATAGTAAAAGTGATAAAAGAGAGAAGAGAAAAAACAAACAACAAACAGACAGGCACAAGATAAAATTGAGAAAAATATTTAACTCCTTTAATATGCTAAAAAAATGTAAAATTAATTATCCTATCCGTATGTAGATAAAGAATAAAATTATAAAGAAAGAGAAGAGTAATACAAGAAGAAAAGGTATTAGACTAGTAAAATAAAGAAAGAAAAGGTTAATATCTTTGGAAGAAAAAAAAGAAGATACTCCAACGACAAATAAATAAAAATAAAATTTTATCCCAATAAAATTTATGATAGCGATAATTATGAAAAAATAATATGTGAAAGAAGAATAAAAATGATAACCATGAAATAGAAGTTTATAGGGTAGAAAACGTAAATTAAGTTAAAAGAGATAAAGGTATGAGAAAAAAAAATAGATAAATAGCAATGAAGGAAAGTTTGTAATAGATAAAGAGATGGTAAACATGATAGAATAAAAAGAGAAAAACATATCAAGAAAAAAAGATAAATTTTGGTTTTTTTGTTTTAACAAAAGGGAAGTTAGAAAAAAGACTTCCTTACTTCTTCAGGAAGAAAGGAATCTGGAGAGGAAGAAAAGAGAGATTAGGAATTTGGCAAAATCATGAAACAATAGATAGGCCCCTAATAAAAATTAGATAAAAATAATTAACATGATGAGGAAAGATGAAGAGAAAGAATTATAAGGATAAGTGAAAAAGAAAAATAAGAAAGGAGATTGAAGAATGTAAATGAAATTGAAAACATCGGGTTAAAAGAAAATGAGAATGGAATGAAGATGAATGAGAGAAGATAGAAAGAAAGAAAAGGAAGTAAGCAGAAAAGGTTGAAGAATATGGAGATAAGGAGGAAGTGAAAAGATAGATAAACAAGGGTTGAGGAAATGGGTAAAAATGATAGGAAAATAAATTGAAAAAAGGTAAGCTTAAATTGTAAAAGGAAACAAGAATAAACGAAAAAAAAGTTTTCAACTCGAGAAAGAAAGATGAGCACTTTAATTGATAGTTATTAATGCGATTCAAGCCGAAAGAATTTGGGAAATACAGAGAAAGGAAAAGAATAAGTTGTCAGGAGCGGCCCCTGGAAAGGGAAGATAGGATAAAAGTTAAAAAGATAAAAAGAAAAAAGATGAAAAAAATAAGCACGCCCAATTTCCCCAGGGAACTGTTAGTTTCTATAAGAAGTTTGAGCAGGGGACGGGTAGCAAAGTGATTTTTTTATTGGTTTTCTTGGATAGGAATTTGTTAATTTAAATGTTTAAAACTAATATATGTAAAGGATATAAAAGTTTGTTTGAAAGGATAAAACAAATATTGTTTTTGTTGAAGGTTCAAGGGGACCCATTAAAACTTTCCCTTTAAATTAATCCATCCCACTGTTAAACCAAAATAAATAAAAAAAAAACGTATTTTTGTTTTGCTTGCAATATTTTGATGACTTTTTTACATACAAAAGTAAGAATAAATAAACTTTTTGTAAAACATACCCTTGTTAAAATTCAATTGATAATTTTTATTTTCCCTATTTCTACAAATAGTTTCCCAGGTTTTACATTTTACATTAAGAATTTTTCCCTGTTTTGGTTAACAATGGGTTTTTTAAATTTATTATAACAAAAAATTCCATAATTCGAACGCCCAAAAATTTAAAAAAAACAAAAAAATTACCCCTCAATTATAACTATAACTATTATATATAATTAATATAAACTCATTATTATTCCCTATCTTAATCCTATGTATAGTATGAGTATAGAAAATGGGCCCGGGTAGAATAATAAAAAATTTAGCGGGGTTCAAATTTCATGATAGACAAGATTTATATATGAAATAAAATATTATATTATAGTAATTATATTATTTATATTAAAAGAATTTCTTAAGTTAAAAAATGGCCTCTATTTTCGTAGCGTTATTATATGTAATAAATTTATTTATCTAAATTATTTATTGTATATATATTATCATACGAATAATGCCCAATGGAGCCTAAGAACCGTAAGGGATTATAAAGGTTATTAGTACCCCCCACTCCTATATAATACACTGTGAGGGTAATAAACCTTTTTGGGGTTCCCCACCATTTATATAAAGGAATGTTCCCCCCTCTAAGCTTTAGTATTACCCTAATTCCTTATAATTATTTATATATATACTACCTATATAAAATCCCTATTTATATTACCTTAGCTACCCCATACTACACCTACCCATAAAAACCTCCCATCAAAATAATTATTTAGCCTGATTATGAAAAACACCTAACCTTGATTAAACACTCTTCCTCAAAATAAATAAATCTATCTTAAATCGATTGCAGGTACAAACAGCACCATAAACGGTTACATGCAATTTATATTTTCATTATTTTAATTACTTAATTAAAACGTTTATAAAATAATATGTTATACGAAACATAAACGATAAGTGTAGGAAAATTCCCTCTTATCAACACCGAACCCAAATAACTAACTTATTACCCCCTCACACTCTTGAGTAACTAGTTATTTATAACTACTTATAAAATAAAAATTTATTAAAAATAGAATCATAAACAATTCCCCCCCTATTATATTAAATAAAAAAGATATTTCCGTCTTACACAATTTAAACCATTTTCGAGGCATACAATAACTGTTCAACAAAACTTATGCATAAAAAAGTAATATAGGAATTAAAATAAAATTATTTTCCTCCATACCCGCACCCCACACACAAACCGACACACAATCCCAGCCCGCAACACTACCTCCATCCCAATGAAAGAAAGAAAAAAATAAAAAATGACTTTCTCTGTTGGGTAACAGCCATAATGATACACTTAACATTTCCCTTTTACGCAGAAGAAATATCCTTATCAGCTAATCCCTATCTAACCAATGGTCATAAAACCCAAACTAAGAAAAGTCTTTTTGCAACCAAACCACGAACTTACATTCCTGGTTTTGTGTATTGGTAAGATATTAAATAATTAAGGAAAGACTCCCATCAATAAAAATGTCTAAAATTTATCCATCCCCTCCCATCTAAAACCCAGAGACCTAGCTCAATTGACCCTATCCTAACACCTTGTGACGAACAAAAGAAAAAAATAAATAACACATAACACCTGAAAAAAAAACCTGGAAAAAATAATAATTTTCTAGGGGGCCCCTTGCCGAGAAGAACCCACAATACTCAAACCCATATAAATTATATCACCCACGAAACCACATAATACTTCTTAAATCCATAGTGCGCCACACCTGACACAAGAATGGCCCCAAATAATTTATACCCGATATTACCCACCCTTCCCCCCAACCTGGCCAAACCGGTGTAAACAAGAAAAGTAAAAAATTAAACAAGACAAAAAAAGTTGCAATCCACTTGACCACACTCATTAATCCTTTGGGCCGAGTTCCCCACTCCAAAGCAGCCACTTTATATTACCTATTACCCTTCTCCCCCCCCGTCAACACTGCTACACACTTCAATACTGAATATTGTTTAAAAGGGAATTTTTTGCCACTCTAAAACAATTACTTTAAACAGGGAAGTTAAACCAGAAAATTCACCCCTCCCCCCATAAAGTACTTTAAAGAAAAGATTCACTGCCCCACCATGTCAACGTGAATCTAAGACCAACACCCCCCCCACCCTAGTTTACCGGTATTTTAATAATTAATATCGTACCCCCTGAGAATAAACATCCGTGAAAAATAATTGAATTATTATAAACCAAGCTTAGATATATCAGGCCACGATCAGGTGTTGAAACCCCAGCCCAAATAACATCTAAAAACAGAAAAACCCTTCCATATCGTGGCAGGAGCTTTTAATGAACGGAAGCCAGAGGCCCAGAGTCCTCCGGAGAATTAGAAGGCAAATATTTATATTTTTAAATATAATACAACAATAAATATATATATGATATAAATAAAAAAATATAAATATAGTTATACTAATATAAGATAATACCTATATAACCTAATATAACTATATTATATAATGCATATTTAATATATATAGTAATATATTATATATTATATATATAAATATATATCATATCCCTACATATCAATGATTAACTACTAGTAATATATAAAACAATATTATATATAATATTTTATATACAAATATCATTCATAATATTTATGGTAGTACAATATATTAGTATAATAAAATACATTAACATAAATTCTCTATAAATATTTAAATATATATAAATATATATATATATATATATATATTTTCACATAAACTAATATTTAATATAATAAAATTATATAATAAAGTATATAATATTTTATATTTATAAAATTTAGCCCCGGTTGAGGACTCCCACACGAAGTTAACTCATAAAAACTATCACCTGCGTGGCGCCTAACCCAAACAAAAAAAAACTCCAAACACATGAATCCGCCCTCCATAAACAATCTCTCTTCAAACACCCACACAAATCCCCACAACCCACTCTCACAATACTCCCTCCCGCCAACAATCTGTTACCTCTCCTCCGTTTCCTTCCACGTTATACCCACTATACGATTCACTCCTCTTTCTCTCCACTCCTTTTTCCTCTCCATCAACCCTCGTCTCATCTCCGTTCTCATCATGACTTTTATCATCCCCCGACATTCCTACTCACCACTAACACATTTCTAACCAAGACATCTATTCGTCCCTCCACGACATCCACCTCTTCCCCCCTCTTTCCTCCTCTCTCCTCCTCTGCTATATAAATATATAATCTATATAATATATCAATATTATAATATAAAAATAATTATAATATTAATAATAATATCATAATAATATAAATAAAATAATAGGCATTCAAAGTAATAATATATATATATATATAATTATAATATAATTATAAATATATATTAAATTAAGTAAGCCCTGGGAAGAAATGTCATTTTTTTTTTCCGCCATCCCCCCGACCCGGGATAAAAGGAAAATGCGGAATATGCGGGGAGTTATTCACTGAATTTTCAAACTTTTAACTATCCCCGCTGATGGCCCGGATAGTTATATTAATATATATATAATTATAATAATATATATATTAAATTGAATATATTTATTAATAATCTAAATTATAATAACCTAGTTTACTGATTTAAAAAAAAATTTACAAATTATATTAATATATACAAACCCTCCCTAACAAAATAGTTATAGCCCTCATAGATTAATACAATCACCCTAAACCACAGTACACTCAAAAATATTAAATATATTAATTAAATATATTAAAATATAATATGTCTTTATAATTAAATATATTTATATAATTTATGATAATATAATATATATAAATTAGTATATATATATAATATATAATATATAAGATAATATTATATAAAAAATTATTATTAATAATATATAAATATTAGATATATTTATAAGATATATTATATAATATATTATATAATAATATATATTAAAAATGATATAAAATAATAATTATTATATAAATATAATATATAATATTATATATAAATATTAATAATTAAAATAATAATAATATATATGATATAATATTACAGGGTAATTATTATAATAATAATAATATAAATATTAATTAATTATATAATATTATATAATTTATATATAATAGTAAATATTATATAATTATATACTATATATAATATTATTTAATATTAATTTATAATTAACATTAATATATTAAATATATTATATTCGCGAAAGTTTTTTTTAGCCACACAAAATAAATTCCCTTTATTAAATTATAATTTTGTTACCCCCAGGGTGCGGGGGGAACCGGTTTACCCAAACCTTCCAAAATTGGAAACCCCCCCCATTCCCCACCCTCTTTTCCCCTAACCCTCCCCGACCTTAATGAAAAAGAAAAGAAATTTTACATGGGTTATAAAACTTTTTTGAGCCAACTAGCATTAGAAATTCTCAAAATATTGGAAAAAAGGTTGTTGTTCGTTGCATCATCAAATTTTTTCTGCCCTTTTTCCTTTTCCTTTTCCCCTGCCTGAGATAATAATTTTTCCATCTTTTCAATCCATATTATTAGCCCCCAGCCAACAAAATTGCTTTAAATACCTTCCCCTTTCCCCACTTGAAACACGAAAGGTGAGGAACAAAAGGCCAGGTAAAAATCTCCACTTTGCCCAAGTTTACCACCCTCTATAACAGCCCGGGGGGTAAAAATCTTTGCATTTTGCCCTTTAATTAACCAATCCCACCAAACTAGAATAGGAAAAATCGGTCCCCAATTTGGAAAAGAATAAGATGAGCTGAAAATTCCTTCAACAGAGTTTACCTAACTGAACTGGTAAAGCAAATTATTATAATGTCTTTCCACTTTTCATATAAATTTCTAGTATTAATAGTTGTTCTGAACGGTTATTCAGTCTCTGATAATACCGGTCAATTTACACCATAGGAAGATTTTTGATATATTAACATACCTATCACTAAAATCTAATCTACTGTATTTCACGGTACTTATAACATTAGTTATATCTATTTATATTATTATTATTATATTGAATTATATCATAATGTATGAGTATATTTATATATTATACTTATTTATATATATATACACCTTATATATGTATATTATTTACTTCCATATATATTATACTATAACAAATATCCCCAATGATATATATAATAATATAATATAAATATATATATAAATATATATATATATATATACTATAATATATACTTAATAAATATATATAATATATATATATTTATATATATATATACTAGAATACCCTGTTAAAGATAAGAATTATCTACCACTACTATTAATGAACTGTGAGATTCAGTGGGAAAATATTTCATATATTAGTTTTTAATTATAAATGTACTTCATTATATAATATATAAGTTATTAATATCTAAAAAAATCGGATATGTTTATGTACTTGATTAATATCTTATTGGTTAATATTCAAAGAATAAATTTTATATCTCAATATTATTTCATTTATTAGTTTTATCCATATATTTTATTTAATTATTTAATAATGTAGGTAATGCGTGCACGAGGAAATTAATATATAAGCATGACTCCTGTAAATTTACATATACATATATATATATGATATATTATCGGTATATAATAATAATAATATAGATATAATATAAATAATATTAATTATTCTACAGTACCAATCATGCACTAACACAAAATAGGTGCCTCAACTTTTTATAGAGTAAACATAGGGTTATAAAACTCACTATTAATAATAAAGTTATGATATATATCTTAAAATCAATAATTAGGTATATTTATATATTATGTAAACATATATATATTGTATGTTCACAATTTATAATTAATTATATCCTCTAATAGTAAATATAACTATAATACCTAAAAAGCGTTTATTATATATAATGTAATATTTATCTGACTCACTACCCTATTATATACAATACTCCTATCTTAAGTTAAAATAGATAATTGCTGAAGTTATATATAATAATAGTATATATATATTATATAATTCTTATTATCCCTAATATTATTATCTTATTTTATATTTAAATCCCACATGGTATTCGAGCTTCCATTAGATCCCTAGTCCACTACCCTACCCTAATATACCAATACATATATTATTATTATCATATTATATATATTATTATTACCCATAAATTATTTATAGAAATAAAAGTACTTATCTCACCACTACTCACATAGATAATAATGGCCCTTAGATTCACCTAACCCCTTTTATTAAGAAGTGATTGAGAAATTAAAGGGTGTTTCGACAGTAGAGAGACCAGAAGCCCTGAAATCTTTTTTTTGTTAGTGGGTCCCCCTTCCCCCAAAATGGGTATTTCAATAGCCCTTAATGAGCCAGTGGTTGGGAAAGAATGACATTGGTTCCACCACCCATTATTCCAATTAAAAAGAAAATTTGTAACGTTTTTTGAGGAAATATAGAGAAAGATGAGAGGACGTATATATATATATATGACATAAATATAAATAGAATATAAATTAATATCTTCATTAATATATATTATAATTAGTATAAGAAATCTAAGACTAATATGATACATGTAACTATATAGACACGTTAACATACATACACATTACAATATCATATATACTATAATGACCCATATAATTATATCCCCATAGAGTAACGCCGTAATATTATATTGGGTAATAAATATGAGATAGATAAGTATCCTCACACTACTATATAGTTACCTTCTGTAGGGTGAAAATATAGTAACATTAAAGTATAAATTTCAATATTATAAGCCACTAAAAAAATAAACATTAAAACTGTGGTTTTAAAATTTTTTATATATTTTATTTATATATTGAATAAAATATACTTAATATTGCATTAAATATTTCGAACTCTAATTATATTATTATTATATACATAATATTATTTATATTTTAATTTTCTTAATTAGTATTTATATTCCCCTAGTGCATTCATATCTTACTTATAAGTATATTATTTATTTACTTATACTATAAAAACTTACTTTATATATTACATCTTACATCCTCACATAAGTAAATTTTCTTCAGCAGGTCAAATAAAATAGCTTCGTCCTCGCCGCATAATATTAACATCCCCTACCCATTAGTAGATATAACATATAGTGATACTAGTATATATATATAGTATATATATATAGTATATATATTATATATTATATAATATATAATAATAGTATATATATATATTTTATAATAATATAGTATATACTAGGTGCCAAAAGCCACTACGGTTAGGTGAAATATGTTACCCTATCACGGATATATTAGCCCCGTAATAATAAAATATGATTGTAAGCTAAAATCAAGTTCAAAGGAGAATGAAATATTAATAACTCTAATTATATAAAATAACAATATATGTGTATTTTTAGCCGCTGAGGGATTGACTAACCCATCAGTATCTCCTACCCCGTAGACTCAGGTATAGACTATTTATAGCCCTACTAATATAAAATAATTAAAATGCCCCCCGGGATTATGTAATAGTGGAATGGTTATATATATACTGCCCCATTCAAAAAAAATACCTATATATAAATTATTATTATATAATATATTTATAGTATAATATTTATATAATAAATTATTAATAATAATGTATACTATATATATATATCTTAATAAATTAATTATAATTATTAATATATTGATATTATAAATATTATAATATATTATAATTATATATTATATAATATATTAATAATATACATTATATATCTATATTAATAATATATTATTTAAATTATATAACTATAAAATATATATATATAAATAATATATTATTAATATATATAATAATTTATAGATAGATTATAATCAATATTATATATATATATATATAATAATATTATAAATTAATAAATATTAATTTCAATTTTAATAATATTTATATATATATAATTATTAACTATAATATATATTTTTTTACAATTCCAGGAAACTGAAATATGAATTTGGAAGAAAAATCGAAAAGCAGTATAGGAGTGAGGATTTGAAAACAAAATGTATGGTATACGCTTAGGATGAATGGATTTTTGATGAATAACTATGCGCAGGATTAACTTTATTAAAACATTTAAACACATTAATTAATGCAAAGCCAAATTAATAAGAAAAGAAGTAAAGAGACCATCATATATAATGTGGTTGTTAAAAGATTTCTTCACTGTTATATTTAAGCCATCATTTGATATTCTAATAAATTAAAATAAAATAATTTATATATATTAAAGATATATACATGTAAATGAGTTCTTAAATGGTTGTCTATATTAAATTTATTTGTTAGGGGTATCGATTCAATCTAACTACACATGTAAGAGTTTTTCCATTATAACAACTCACCAAGGACCCTATCCTTACCTCCCTTTTATAAGAGAGCAGTAACCATGTATTTTCTTATATGCAATATTTAACTATTAAATTCAGCAATTTCGAGGTAACTGAAATATCTATACATCTATTCATCTCGGTAAATAAAAATTTTAACCATTGAAGTACGTCTCTCCATGCATTAATAATATATTGAACAATAACTAAATTAAATAAATTAAATAAATAATAAAATAAATATTATAAATAAAAGTAAAATTCGAATGCCATAAAAGAAAGTTTAATAAAATAGATTACTATCAAAATTCTATAATAAATTCAAATTAACTTAAAAATAAATGAAAGATAAAAATAATAATAATTTTATGACACAAATATAATTAAATAAGAGTAAATTAAATATAATAAATTAAAAATTAATAATAATAGACAATTAATAATAATATGAATAAATTATAAATATTAATAATAATAATTAAATAAATAGATATAAATAATTAAATATATACTAATATGAAATAACAAATATATAATAAATAATAATCAAATTTAAAACAATTTAAATTAAAATATCAGTAAGAAGAAACTAATAAAAATTATTGATAATATGTAAATTTTATTAAATATATTACTAATCATTAAAATAAATAATTATAAATTAACCATAACGCATGGCCGAAGAAATATAAATATTCATCGCATCAATATCAAATCAAAATATATACATAGCGAAGTAGATACATTGGAACGTGTAGAAATTAATTGCGCCAATAAAATTACAATTAAAATAAATAAGTAATTAATAACATAAAATAACATAACCACATAAATAAATTACATATATAAATACTTTGAATTAATTCTTATAAAAAATAACAGATAAGTAAAAGTATAAATATAAAGTTAAGAAAATAGCAATTTCCCAGATCCAAAAACATACCAATAATACTAATCAATCTCACATCCATAATTTTGTGATACCAACATCCACTATAATTGTAATTCACTTCATATATCACTTTGATAGAGTTATTAATAAACATTGCACAATCATCAAAAATAAGTATAAATATCTAACCTATATATCACATATATCTCATAAGACCCTCAACACAGCACAACGAACCAATTAAAATACAATTCAAATATCACTAAATTATAAATTAAAAATAAAAAATCAATATATTTAATTTATCATTTGTATTACATTAAATCTTTCAAAAATAAAACAATATGCTATATAACATTAACAATAAATTACAACAAGTCTTGCATAATTATTGGTCTAAAATAATCAAACTAATTATCAATACTCTCATTATATCTCTAGAGAAACTTTGATTATAATCCATTTCTCCTGTATCATTACAATGAAAGAAAAATAATAGGAAGAAAGGAAAAAATTTTATAATATCTAGTCTTCACTACATCAAATAAGACACACTCTTACATAACTTATCACCTACCAATTAAAATTTATAAATATATATATCCCTTTATCACCTCCTACATATAAATCATAAAATTCTACCATTTATCTATTCATATCCTACAATATTACCTACATCAACTCTTACACTTATTTACCTGCACATCTAACAATATCTACTCATATACCGATGCTACTACCATCTAAATACATATACATAAATATCTCATCTATACTAAATATACTATCAACTAATATATCCTAACGACTAATCCTCACCCAAATTGACTCGCCAGTTCTTTTACACTTATCTTAATTTATCTCATATCTACATACATACTGTCTCATACTCTCACCATTCCTCCTAATATAGAAATATTCTAAAATTTTGTTTTATCTAACTCTCTGTTTCTCCTTCCCATACCTTTTATCCAATTTTCCCAACACCTTTTGTACACCTTCTTCTTTACTCAAGTTATCCAGAACAATGTACAGACACTCTCAAAAGCTTTTTCACCCATAGTCATTAATACCTCACCTCCAGGACAATCATAATACTATCCATCCAACTTAAACGACCATTCAACCCTTTTCTTCCACACCTCATAATCATCATATTCTCTTGCCCCATTCCCATCACCACGAAATGCTCTACACAATTTCTACTCTTTGAATCCATCCTCTCCTTTCTCTTACCCTCACTGCTGGATGATTCATCCATATTCATTGTCATACACAAAAACAACAAGCACAAAACCTAATCACGCTCAGCTACAACTAAGAAACTATGCTAACTATTCTACTATTAAAGAACAAAATAACACTTACAGTTAGATGAAGATCGAAAATTTCTTTTATGGATGCACACTTATAAGATATATTAGGTTTAAGGTGTTATGATGATATGAATAAATATATATAACTAGAAAAACTAAAGGTAGTATATTATATATATATATTGTATATAGTATATACTATAAATAGTATGATATGTATAAAATAAATATATAGGTATATTGATATACTAATATAGTATATACTAGGTAAAGGAGTATACTAATATAATATAATATAATATTATCTCTAGCAATATGTTATGTCAAAAATGACATAATAATAGTATATGGAGAGAGAGAGAGAGAGAGAAATTGAGTTTGTTTCACAAGTATATAAAGTTGATCCATTCCAAAATTAAATTCGATATACTAATAAATAGAGGAAACAGGTTACTACATATCATACTTATATATCTTTTAGTGTGAATAAGATTAGTATACTATATAGTATATAATATAATAAAGACGTGTCTTATGAAGAATAAATATGCATATTAAAACTAAGAAGTACGTATATATGTGAAAAAAGTGTCATTGGCAAGGAGACTATGATGGTTGTAAGAAATAGTTAGGAAAAAGTATGTTGAAATAAGAGAATGATATAGTAATAATGTATATAATATATATTTATGTTATAATAAAGTATTATATTATGTATACATATAATAATAATACACTACAGGTTTATATATATATATTTAGATATTAAGATAATGTATGATTAGTATAATTAAAAGGAAAGGCAATATTTATATTATTAGTTAATGCATAATTGTAATATGAAACATATAGTGAGTGTACCAAGGAAAGGTCATTTTATGAGAGAGAAGATGAGGTGAGAAGAGAAGGGAGGAGAGAGAGAGCAGAGAGAGAAGAAGAGAGAGAAGAGTAATTGAGAGAGAGAGAGAGAGAGAGTTGTTCAATAAGTCAACACTTTTTGAATGCTTCCAAAATAAAATCTGATATAGAGTGAGATACTGACCCTAATATTTATGTTAGTGGAAAATATTGTGCAGTATGTATATATGTAAGATAGTAGTTAAAACTAGTAGTAAATTTGCAGTCATAAGTATATGGAACAGAAAAAAAGTTAATAATTTTAGTATATATATATATGAATAATAGTGTGTAGAGAGAATATGATAATTACATATATATTAATTTATGTGTAGATAATTGATGAAGTGTAGTATATTATATATAGATGAGGAAGGTAATTATTTGTTGTGGTAAAATGCCCGATAATATTAGAAAAAGTGATGAAACTTAGTATGGTAAAGGATCATAGGTATATTATTTATGTGGGAAATGTGATAATGAGGAATAAGTAGTTAAAATAATATATAACTATATTTTCTTCTTGTCTATATAAGAATTTTTAATACATCACCATTGTTGATACGTCTTTTTTTTACTTCTTCTCCTATCGCTAATTTACTCTCATCCATAATCTTCTCTTTTTATATATATATTCACTCTTTGAGGAGTGTTAGATTATAGAATAAGTTCTCGAATTAGATCTATAATACCCATCATGGATATTATATATATAAGCTGAGTATTAGCAACCTACTCACAAACTTAGCATATCACTTAAATAGATTATAATAATAATAACTTATATATATATAATATATATATATAGTATGTGTGAGTGAAAAGGACATAAAATAATTGAAATAAATGATTGAAAAATGAGTGAGAAGAAGGAATGAAACTTATAAAGATATAGTATATGTCTGAATAGTTACGTAGGAGAGATGTGTCAATAATCCTCTAATTATACTAACTTATATAATATATAACTAATACCTTATAACTTAATATATATATATATTATATTATACACTACTATACTAACTTATATGTATAACTAACATACTTACTTATAATGATATTTTAATTTATTATATTATTATATAATCTAATTAGATTAATATTAATATATCAATTATTCTATCTTATTAGCATTATTAATTGGGACGGCGAAAGGTACTGAACTCATTCTTTTTTATTTTATTCTTTTTCTTCTCCGAGGAGGAATCTGAGAAAGACTTTTATCTATGATAATATACGTTATATATTGGGACAATTTTCTGGGACATTCTGCTGACAGAGAAGAGTCTTTGGTGAGATAGTGATATCGCGGGGTACCTTTTCCCGCTCACCCAATACGGGTATGGAAAACCGTCCCACCCTCTGTTCCCCCCATCCACTGGACGCTTCGAAGACACCATGAGTATTATTATTTATTTGGTTTATATATTATCATATTTAAAGTACGAGCAATTTAAGTTTTTATTTTAGTAGGACAGTCATAGAGAAAGTTTTTATGACCATATGAGTAAAATTGCGTTCTCTTCTTTCGATATAATTTTAAACTAATATTTATTGTCTAAAAATATTGATATGTTTACCGCATCAATAAAATGTGATTTTCAAATAATAAATTTTACTAATATTACTGAGAAAACTTTTTGATGTATTGTGTTTATATCTTTAACATGCGAGATTATAATTATTTTTCATATATGTTTTTATTTCCATTTTTATTATATGACAAATTAATAAGTTTATTAACAATATTATATATATTAAATAACTGACGGAGTCGTAAAAACATACAATGGCATATATATATAACGGTAAATACGTTATTATTTTTGAGATAGGACAGCTTAGATATCTAAATGTTCTTACTAATAACCATAGAATATCAAAAATTTAGTTTCTAATTTAATTAATTCATTAAGCCACAGAAGTCCATTATTATATTAATATAATTAAATTCTAAAACATTTTATTTAATTATTATATTGAATCTTAATCCATAAGTACATATTTTTCCATTGAAGCTGGTTCATGAAGTATTGATGATTATCATACGATATACTTTAATAACTTTAAATAGCTATGGAAAATTAAATTCTAATTTTATTTATTTTAAAGAGCATCACTTCATAACATCCACAAAATATATCCATTACTTACTTGATTATTAATAGAGGATAAACGTTTCTAAAGGTATTGTTGGCAGATATAAAATGATATTCTATATAAAAAATAAAAAAAATTGAATCTGCAACTTTTAATAACACATATTTTTACATATTTTAAAATGATATTCTCTACTATTCCTAGATATTGCCTAGGGTTTACATATTATTGACTATTCCTTCTTAATGTTCTTCCGCTAATGCTATGGCAAACTATTTCTATTTTATGTTAGATATGTTTAATTAAAATCTAAATTTTTATTATTCTTATTATTATCTTTTTCTTAAAAGAGTAATAATATGATTTATATATTTAATCATTATAAAAAACCCATAAATTCTGTTCTAATATTTTTATTTATATAAATAAATTTAACAGCAGATTAGCTTTAATTTTAATTCTACATTATTTATAAACTGACGAATAAACACTCATTTGTTTTTTTGATTTTAGTGTATCTCTAAAATAATCATCGAAGGTATAAAGGTTGGAAGATTGCTCCTGATTTATATTTATTTTTTATCTACATCCTTTCATAATGAATTTCTAATTATGCTGTATAAAAAAAACATCATTCATTCATACAATGAACTGTTCTAACCGCACTTTCATATTTACATACATATTTTGGGCCTTTTCTAATTCGCTTTCAAGTATGAATTAAAATTCAAGTAAAAACACTCTATTGTAGTCTTTGTTTGAGGCAGGTAATGCTCGGAGTGTGGTATAGAGTGAGAGAGAGAGAGCAGAGGAGAGAGAGAGATGAGTAGAGGGAGCGAGGATTGTTGAGAAGAGAGAGAAGAGAGAGTAGAGCAACCGAGTTATGACGCAGGGAGATCCACAGACACAGACGGACGACGCGATGACGCAGAGGAGAGAGAGAGAGAGCAAGATTGACGTAGATGAGTAAGGAATGGAGAGACGAGACTATGAGCAGAGGATGACTGATGAGGAGATGATAAAAGACGAGACGATGTCAGGTTTTGTTACTAGATGACAAATTAATACCGAAAATTTTCAAGCTATCTCTAAATGAACTCCAGAGTGGGACACTTTGCGAGGGTTTGATGGTCATAATTTCTCTCCTGGATTCTGTTTCTAGTAATGATATTGTTTAAATCGTATTATAATACTTATGAGCAGTTATATTAATAATAAAATTTAAAATATATTCTTACCATACTACTGAGTGATTAATAAACATTACTCACAATTATGAGTTTGAATTTAAGTTATTATTATTTTTGAGAGTAAATTAATATGAAACCATTATATATATGTTATATCTTATTATATGTCTTCTTAGTTTATTTCAAAATAACGCAAGGGGCTACCATCACTAATCAAGCTTTTGATATCAAGATGGACAAAATTTATTATTCGAAAGGGTTGCCGTGATACGAAGTTGAGAATTTTTATTGAATTCCGTCCTTCCAAAATCTGCAATTGAATTTTTTTTTCGGTATATATATATTAAAATATACTTAATATATAAGTACTATTATTCTTTGAAAAGCAGTAACGCCACTGATAGTATCAAAAAAGAACGAGATAAATACTAGGTAAATCTATTACTAATATATAACTTAGCAATTATAATTTACTTCATTATGTTTTCAAATATATTAAAAAAAGATAAATCAATAAATTCATCTATGTGATATTATTATGATAATTAATGATACATTCAATTTTGAGAATCTTTTTTTATCTACATTATTTCATTTCGTTTATTTATTCAAAATATTGAGCATCGTGAGATCTTTATAATTTATAAGCGTATAATGTGATTATTTGATTTTGACTTGAGAGAAGAGGTTTGTATTATCTGTTGTAAGATGTCATTTACATTAAAAAGTTTAACCGTGTTTTTATATTATATGCAATTTGCGAGATAACGATTATTGCAAATTTATAGACACTAATAAGCCAACATAGAACTAAGCGAAAGTATGTCTTTCAAGGCATAGTGTGGTACTTTATATATAAGCGCATCACCTTTTATATTAGTTACCTTAATGATATTTAGAAGGATTTAATAAGTTATTTGATGTTTGTTAAACACGTAATGTCAACTTCTCATATAATAAGCCCTTCGGTTATTATATATTTTAAAACCTGTTATTATCTAATTTAAATATCGTATTTTGTATGATCTTTAAAACAGCAGAAACTATATATATATTTTAATGGGGCAAGTTATGCAGAGCATGAGAATATCTCTGTTCGTGATTGATATATAACTTGAGAGTCGGATGGGGTATTGGTGTCGCAGTCCTTAATTTAATAGGAATATTTAATTTATTGTTATCATAATGGAAGCTTTCGCCTTATAATATTATTAAACTTAGTTTTAATCAGAGAGCACAAAATCACTCATCATTTAATAGATACAAATATAAGTTATTTTGCTTAATAGAGTTTTATAGCCTGATTATCCGTATCGATCTAACTAATAATGGAGTTTTTAATGTTAAATGACATTTAGGTTAAAAGATATTGTCACGCTCACTTAGAGTTCTATGACGTTACAATAAGAATTTATAATATAGAATATGTATAGTAAAAATGTATTAATTATGAATTCTTTTTTTAGAAAAATTACAATTAGCTAAATATTATAATATTGATTATCAATTATTAAAATATAATCATAAATACACGATAGACAACATTAAATAACTATAAGCATATAAGCTTTTATATTAGATTCGTTAGCGGTGTTAGTCACGGTGTTAAAAAATACTTTTAAAGCCTCATGCGATATTGAGAAAGTAATTTCTTCGATTTAATGTCTAATCCACATGTAAATCCAGGAAAATATATTCATAATAACAATTGAGATGATGAGAGAATTAGATAGAGAATGATAGAGAGAGAAGAGAAGAGAAAATATAGTAGGAAGTTTGATGAAAAGTAGGATAAGGAGAGACAGAAGAGAAGAGAGAGAGAGAGAAAAGAGAGAGAGAGAAGAAGAAGAGTTGATAAATTACGCACGCACGTAGAGCGAGAGAGAGGAGAGAGAGAGAGAGGAGAGAGAGAGAGAGAGAGAGAGAGAGAGAGAGAGAGACGAGATGAGAGAGAGAAGAAAGTATGCATGATCAACAGGGTTATTAGAGAAAAAGAGATGACTGTAGAAAGGCACGCATTTATCGAGTATCGCTACGCAAATAGTATGATTATTATAGAGTAAAAGATAGTAATAGAGAGATGAGGTAAGAGAGAGTAAGATAGAAGTAAGATGAATAGAAGAGAGATAGAGTAAGAGAGTAAGAGAGAGAGATTAGAGATAGAGAGATGAGAGAGAGAGAGAAGTATTATAAAAAGTATTTATTGTTTCAAGCAATATAAAATAATATTTTTATAAAACTTCAAATAAAAAATATATCTTGAATAATATATATTAATATAATATATATTATATATATATATATATAAAATAATAATATATCATATATTAAATTAATACATTATATTAATTAGTATATATAATTAATATATAATTATTGTTATTATTAGTATGGTTTATTATTAAAAATATTTTATCACTTGTTTACGGTACTCCTCTATCCGTCTCTCTTACTAACTATATCTCTTCTCTTCACTCACCCTTCAGTATATATACTCTCACTTCTTATCTCCAATGCACTCGAGCACTGGAGCTAGTCGACTACACACCTATCCGGCGACTGATACCGTTACGGACGTCCGACTGCTTGACACATAAAATATAATAACAAATGATTGGTACACTGTCCGATAAACACTCAGAAAGTGATTAGTAAGTAAATGGAATGCTTGTATATAATTGAAAATATTTCCACGACGTGCGCTTAATCCTGAATAAACCGATCCCGTCCTATTATTCGATGAACTTACGTGAAAGTTAATTAGAGAAATTATGGACTCAAGAAAACTAAGTTAATCATACACACCCATCATGTTCACACTAAAAAATAACTACACACTAGTAAATAATAGACGTATATGGATATAATACAGATTCTTAGAAGAATCCACTCCATTTCTGAAGTCTGCGGATTTACAGAACAAATATAACGTATAAAAAAATTAATAGAGTAAAATTTGATTCATAGAAGATGAGTTTAAAAGCTTGAAACTTAAACCAGGTATAAATATTTACCTACTATGCTCAAATCCTAAATTTCCTTTCTTTTTTTCATTTCACATTTTAATTGTATACAAAATATGTATGATATTATTTAAGTTATCTTACCATACCACTGGAAAGGCTGTTATTGAGCTTTTAAATCTAATTTTACAAACATTTAATAAAAAAACTATTTAGTTAGACTTATTTACTGTAAGTAAGGACGCCTAGAAATAGTTTCAATATGGGCTTTTCGTTGTTATCCAAAAATATAATATAATTAAATTTTGAATGTGTCTCGATAATTTTCAAAATAATATTATAATTTGTATGTTCGTCACTGTCGCTTAATGCATATTCATTTACATTTATTTCTTTAAAATGTTTAATTTTTATTTTTTTATTTAAATATTAGATTCTTTTTTTTAATATATTAACGGTAACACCCACTTATTTTTATGGATATAGGGAGTCCTAGATTCATTAAAAAGAACCGCCTCATAACATTCTTACAACATCCCATCTTAAGCTCCATTAATATTTTCTTTAGTGATCTACAACTTTTATTAATGTTAATTGGATGGACTAGAAAGGCATTTGTTTTACATTATTGAATTCTATTTTTTTTTTTTTTCAAAAAAAATAAAAAATACTCAAATATCGGTTGACTTGTTCACTATTATTCGATTATTATTACAACTTTATATTCTTCCTCTAAAGCTATGGAAAATTAATGTCAATACCATTTTTTAAAGAGACTCATATCACATCCAATATCTCATTCCTCCTTCCCAACGTGGAGGTGGGGCCGGGTCAACAAAATATCCTGTTAACACTAATTAATTTTTGTTAAAGTTAAAAGACACTACACTAAAAATAAAGTAACGTAATAGGTCTTTAAACTGTAATATTTTAAAATTTACGTTATAACAAAATTAACGGGTTTTAATCTATAGCCTTGTACATGAGGGGTCTCTATTTACAAGACATGTTTTAAAGATTATTATATTTATTTCATTTTTTTTTTTTAAATAGTTATTATTTGTGACAATTTTCTTCTTCCTTTCTCATCTAAAGTTTGTCCAATATGCGCCTTCCAACCATTTATTAGGTTTCAAAATGTATAATATTAGGTACTGGGGTTCAGGCTTATCCTTATTGAAACAGGATTATTAAATCATGAGAAAAAATATTCAATTATTAGTCTTCTTGATAACATCTTTTACTAATCCCTTTTTTTTAACTTTCCCATAACGACTTAATTGCTTACATTTTTGGGACATTACTACAAATTAACATGAAAATTGTTTTTGGATCTTTGTAACAAGTAAAATTAACAAGATCTATATTGTTCATTCATCTCTTATTTTTAATATATACTAGGTCGTAAATTGTAAAATCTAGCTGGAAATATGTCCCTATTACAACATTAGATTCGAACAACCTTTAAGATAATTTTTATATTGGTTTTTTGTATTCTAGAATTTTTCATACATCAGATAATCCATCAAAACCATTAAATCATAACGCCTATTTCGCTAAACCGTTAAAGCCTTAATACAAGCTAACCTAAACTTAACTTAAACTAACCACATACACTAACGCTACACCTAAAATGAAATTCTTCCAATTAAAGCTCTTAATACTAAAACTATTTGCTTTCCATATCTGCGGATAGATATTATAAACTTTGACCTTACAAGGCTAAAACACTATAAAACCTAAAAATATCCTAAACTCACACCTGAAACCTATCCTAACCTGCTGTATAACCTAATAAATTCACTACTACACTTGACATATTATATCACATAAAATACCATAATCCCATAAAACTAATTATATTCCTAAACTCTATGTACCTTAAACAACTATACATTAACCATTAGAGTCCTTAAACATTAAATCTATAAACTCTTCTTGATAATCTTTATATATCCTATATCCTTATAAAACCTATAACCTAAACCAACCTATGCTATAACTAACCACCTTAACTCCTCAACCTAATCCTAATACCTATACCTAGCAGATCTTCACTAAATTCACTGTAACTCTAAGCTTAAAAAAAAATTTATCTACAACATTACAACCTATATATTATTAGATACTATCATATCATTAGAACAAACCTAATTAATCATAACCTACCTCAACCTAACCTAACCAACGCCTTCGCACAAAGCTGTAAGAAGGAAGTAGATGTTTTTAGTAATTGCTGTTGCACAGAACCTATGTAGAGAAAACTGCAATACAACACCAATGTTGCTACCTGTCGATCGATACTGTGGGGATTGGTTGCTACGCTCGATTGTTGTATTAGAGAGAGAGAGAGAGAGAGAAGTATGAAGAGAAGAGAAGATGAGGAGAGAGAATGAGGAGTATGATGAAAGGATGTAGAGGCAGATGAGAAGAGAAGAGAGAGAGAGTAAGAGACAGAAGAAAGAGAGAGTCAGACAGACAGTCAGAGAGAGGGAAGAGAGATGAGAACAAAGGAAAATGTATTCTCCTAGCAGAGAGGTTTTGTTTACTATATCAGTAACTTTCTGAAAAAATTTTCACAGCTTTCACCATAATGAATTCTGACACCTTTTATTAGTTTAGTGGATTAGGAATTGATCGATGAATAGTTTTTCTTCAAGTAATATATATATAATTAATATCTATATATATATATATGTACTAATATATAATCAGCTAGGGGAGTTATTTAGGATACTAGTGACTACTCACTCTTAACACCTACTATGACATAGGCTACCTAAACAACTGTACATTACATTATTAGGGAACAATAATACAAAGAAGAACATATTTATAAATGCCTCACCGTAGAACAATATCTGATAATAAATATATACATACCTAAGACTAGGAGGTAGAGCGCTATACTACGTATACCCGTATTAACCAACACTGACTTAATGTGCAAATAAAAATCAGGAGTTTCAACATTAAGAAATGCTAATATTTTGGTCACTATACGTACAATTAATATAAAAAGAGACGTATATAAACACTGAGACAGTCTGAATTAGGTATATTGGATGAGTAATTATATAGAAAAGAGATTATATCAAAGGATATATAATAATAATCTATTATATAATCATATATATATATAAGTAATTAGACAATAGTATAAGTTAGAGAAATTGAGTATAGAAAAGTATTAGATGAACATTACTTACATGAACTAAACTTACAAATTTATATAAAAGATGATGATGTAGCAAAGGTTAATACAATCGATTATTATAATACAAGAAGAATTTGATATTATATACAAATACTATATCACAAAATTTATCAAACTATATACTTCTACTTGATTTCTTAGTTTCCTTCTTACGGTATCAATCCCTTCCTCTATGACTACTACTAAAACCTTAATAACCACCTTATATGAGTTACTCATTAATCTAACATTATATATTATTTAGTTATATTTATATAAATCAATATGAATCTTTTTATTTTTTAATTGAGGTTTATATTATACAATTCACCGTATTATTATTTTATTCAAAAATATTTACGTAATGTATTGCTTTAAAATGCTTTAAATTTTGATTATTAAATTCTAATTATGTAGTAAATAAGGTTGTTATTGATTAATTTATTCATTATTGAATTTTATAGAAGAAAGTAGTGGAGATTACTGAAAGAGTGAAACATTTTAAAATAATTGGTTAGAATGACAGCTAGAAATATAGTAAAAGATGATTTAGAGAATAAATAAATCATATATAAAACACTAAGAAATCAAAATCTCAATTTTTAGATATAATTAAACTAACCAATAGGCCTACAAAATATTAATTATATATCATAAGTATGTTTGTCTTCCCTACGCTTCACGACGAGACTAGCCTGTACAGGACTTTGAAGTAGATGCCTCTTTTATTATTTAAAAACGATAGTAATGCGCACTGTCCACATGGTCTTAATTAAGATATTTATTTTGATTTCTCTCCACAAGAAACAAGAAAACTAAATCGGTAAATAATGGGTCATTCATTATTCATACATGTTAGCAGAATGCCTCATTATAACGCTTTTACTATATAAATAAAATCACTAGATATTTCACGTACCCGACGGTTATTTGTCTTTTTTCACGTCGGAGGTCAATTCACATGGGAATGGCTTGTGATTAAACTTTCCAACACATGTATTACAGATTTTTTCATGAGTAATCGCAGTTTTTTTAGCAAAGTCCATAATGAGAGTTGTTAACTTTTCACTTATATATATTATGTGGTTTTATCTTTACTCTCATTATTTATCAAATCATATTAATTTATTTAAAGTACAAAAAATACTATTTTTGTATAATAATATAACTGCATTACCTTTAACCTTCACAAATTTTTTTTAATCAGGATAACTAAATTCTTATATAAATATTTAGATTAGTTATAACTCTTTTAAAATAGTAAAAATCTTAAAATATAAAGACAATATACAAATGTAAGTATCCATATAAAAACAAGAAAAATTGATATATAAAACATTTTTAATAAATGATTGCTTCTATCCACATACAAATAATAATCTCAACGCTAGAAATTCAAATAAACCATTTATCACATAAAATTTCTACATACTTAGCTTTATACGGGGCTCTCTAATCATCAAATCCTGTATAAGCGGCAGCCAGGTTTAAAATATACAGCGCACATAGTTGACCTAAGTTAAAATGCACAAAAGAAGCGCCGAAATCCACACTGTGAGACGAAAGAGAGAAGAGCAGAGACAGCCAGAGAGACGACCCGCAGTGTATGTATAGTTAGGAGACGAGGACGCACGAAGCAGATGATGTAACCGACGAGAGAGCACGACGAGAGCAAGATGAGGAGAGAAGAGGGTCGAGATTACGAAGAGAGAGAGAGAGAGAGAGAGAGAGAGAGAGAGAGAGAGAGAGAGAGAACATACGGAGTAAGCAGCAGAGAGAGCCAGAGGTAGAGTACGCGCGAGACCGCCAGACAAGCAGAGCAGGCAGACGGAGAAAGAGTATGTAGTATGAGAAAGGCGTGATTGAACTGTAGCTAGACTGAAGAAGAGAGAGCCAGCAATACGATGCTATTCGGGAGCATCGACAGGCAGAGAGAGCAGAGACGCCAGGAGAGAGATCTCCGGATGATGTACAGAGAGAGACGACGACGAGAGAAGACGCACGAACGACGACGAGGATGAGATGAGACAGACTTCAATTTATTTTACTATAGTTCCTACACTCTCAAACACATCAATATCCTGATAATAAGGGTCACTAAACCAATCAATAATTTTGGACAAAACTCATCTCGCTACCACATTACTCACCATAAACAATATTCAAGATTCTCAAAATATAATACGACCACACTCTATATTCCATTCCCCCGACGAGGCTCCAACTATCCACACTCAATACCTTACTCTATTATTTGAGCCACCCTTCTCATTTATATAAATTCTTTACCTAACATACACAAGTTGCATATGGAGGTACTTGGTACTATAAATAAGTCTATAATCATTACAAAGAATTTACTAAATCATTATCATTTATCTCCCTTCTCTAATCTACTTCTAAAAACAGCATCAGCCTACCTCACACTTCACTACCGAGGAGGCAATCAATATTCAATCTATGTTTTCTTTCCATCTTTGTTTCAGTCACAGCGGAGAAATATTACATTTGCTTACTTCTAATAATCACATTTACCTTCACAATCTCTTCATTTTCAACATTATGCCAGAATGACATCTATGTATACCCATACGATATATATTATAGTAGATAAGTAATATTATATTTATACTGATATAATAATATATTAATATATAATATATATATATAATATAATATATATATTAATATAATATATATATATATATATATATATATATTATATATATATAATATATATATATATATATATATTATATATACTATTATATATTTAATTATAAAAATCCTATATAAGATATATATATAATATATCTATAATATATAATATATAATATATATTACTATAATATATATAATATTAATATTATGTGACTAGCCCTCCCGAAAGCTCATGCATGTAACTAAATTAAAAAAATCATTATAACAATTATATACAAGTTTAAAAATACTAATTTGATTTTAACAAGGTAATTTATTCATGAAACTTATAAGAAATATTAATTAAGATTTATTATTAATAAATATTTAAATTAATATACTAACAGTATATAATATATAACTATTTTTATTATATATATCTATTAGGAATATGTAGCAATAGCACGTATGATATGATGACTGACTTTGAGAATCCTATCGCATATATCATAAGAGCAAAAGTTGCCAATAGTATATAAGATGTATGAGGAGAGCACGAGTAGGAGAGAAAGAGATGATAGAGTATGACGTAGATGTATATATATTTGACGCTTTAGGATTGTGGAGGATAATGAGCCGGCGAGGAAAGGGGATTCCACGAATCGTCTCCTCTTGTAGGGAAGATACAATAACTCGACTCATATTCGATACTTTATTATTTTATACATATTCACAGTATAGTTAATCCTCTATAATTAAAAAGAAAACTTAACTTTTGAGCAACCTTATGCAGTGCACACACTATCGTACTATGAGCTCTTCACGTATTTACTCAGAAAAATAAGGTAATATCCATAATCACAATTTTTCCTAATATTTTATTAAACAATTTTAAATTTATATAAGCGTTATTTTTTATTTTTTAATTTACATGGAGGGGAGTGATATCTATTATTAATAAAAATATTTATATATATTTTACGCTGTGACCTTTCTAAGAGCTTTTTATTTTGTATTACTAGTTTTTGCATATTTGCTTCTAGAAGGCTCAGACATATATATATATATAATAATATATAATATATATAAATATTATAATTTAATTAATTATTATTAATTAATATATTATTATAATATTATATATATATTATATATATCAATATATTAATATACTATATAATATAAATAATTAATATAATAATATATATTATATATTTTTATAATATATTAATATATGTATATTATATTATATATAATATTATTGAATGAGAAGAGAGAGATAAGAGCATAACTTCACTGAAGAAAAATATAGTAGAGAGAGAGAGAGTAGAGATTGAGTTTGCTTTGGTTTTACAATATATAATTTTTTAAGCTATCAAATTTTATTGAAAATGCTAGTAATATATATATACTATATATAATATATACTATTATATAAAGTATATAGTATATAATAAATATAAATTAATATTATATATATATATCTTTATATCTAATAAATTAGTTATAACAATAAAGGCTGTTATCACGTATTAACTCATATACGCGGGACTTGGTATTTATATTCTATTACATAGTCTCAAGTATGCTGTTATTTAGGGAGCTTTTTATATATATATTAAATATATTAATATAATAATTACGTATTTATTAATATAATAGTATATACTATATAATATATAATTAATATATTATAATATATATAATCATTATATATATATATAATAATATATTGATTAATATAATATATATATAATATTATATATATATATATAAATATATAATATATATAATAATATACTAACAATATTATATATGCTCTATTATATATATACTATAAAATATTATATATATAATTATATAAATATATTAATAATATATTAATATAATAGAATATAATATATATTATATATATATATATCATATAATATATATTAATATATATATATATATATACTTCATATATACTTATAATATATAATACTATAGTATATATATTATATATATATAATTAAAATTTTACTATATATAATATTATATCTATATTATTATTATTAAGTATATTAAGAAATAGTCTTTACTAAGATATATTATACTATTCTTATTTTTTATTCCTTGTAAATACTAATAAGAACTTAAAAAATTATAATATTAGAATCCTAGTAACTTATTTGTTTTCGTCATTTCTACCATATCTACTAAGGTTGGTTACATCATTGCTTTAACATTTTTATCATTGAGATAACTATATTGTAGGTTACATCTCGGCTATTAACATTTCCTTTCTTGAGAAAATCAATATTGAATAAAATTTTACACTAATTCGGAGATAAATAAGTACTGTTATATTTAGTTTGTATATGAAGTACTGATTATTTGAAATATTATAAATTTTTTACTTACCAATTAAATGTGTACGCCTCGTGATGGACTTAAATTAGATTTTAATGCGAAACTTAATAAGAAATAATTCTAGGTTATCCATATTTTTATAATCGTATATGTAAAGTAGTTTTAGAGTATTATCAATATATGAGGAGCTTTCTTCATAAGTGTTTATCTACTTAAAAATATAAAGATTTAATTTGACAATAAGCGTCTTTGGGAATTGATTTTTTTCCAATAATATTTCATTTTAGCGTCTGTTCTTTTTATAATATGCCATTAAAAAGAATGAAGGTATACGTTTTACAGGATTCTTTATTCATTGATTCCTAAATTTGATTTTTTATATTCTTTTCTTAGCCTCTATTTCTTTATAATGATACTCCACAATAACAGTCATGTCAAATCGTAGGGGAATTGTACGTGTTTTAAGTAACGGTTTAAATTTAATAAATATAATATTTGCAGATAAGCGTGATGTATAGGGATTCTTCCCCCTATATAACAGAATCAGCGGCAAGGATCTTCATAAAGGAAATTTTTGCGCGACTTACTATCAATAATAAACTATCGTTCGGTCTAACTTGAACTACTCATCGGTTAGTGCACAGGGTTCGCTTCTTTGTCTCGAAATGCAGTTTTTTTTTAAATGAAAATGAGATATTAAAGGAGTGTTCACAAAATAAAGTGTTAAATAAATAAAAAAAAGTCTCATTAAGATTATTTATGTTTAATATAGAAAATAGATCTTGTTCGATTATAGTTCATTTTACATTTGACACTCTAAGTAATTATTTTAGTAAGAGCATATTATTTCTATAACATACTATATTTATGATTCTCTCGTGCCTATTTCTATTTTAGATCGTAATAGGATATATATTGCTAAAGTGGTATATGAACCCCTTTTAAATGGATATTTTAACCCATATAGAAGGGACCATGTACAATCTAGTATGGAACATAAATAGATTTAATAGTTTTGTTAATTTGTTATTATATATATATATATATAACTTTATAATATAATAATTATCATTATAATATATATATAAGATAATTATACCTATATTATTTCTAGGAATAACAAAAAAAGGGGCTCGAGCCGACGGAGCAGAGGGGCAATACGATACGCATAACGCCTTTGGAGAGAGAGGGCTCTGAAAGATTTTTAAATTTTTCAGAAGTACACGAGCACACTCCACTCAAGATAGCCAAAAGAGCGGAGGTCCGAGTCCCCATACTACTGTCCCAGGGGGGGAAAATAGTCTACATGTTTAAGCTACCGTCGTTTTTCCCGGATAGCTCCGGAATTGACCTCGATTGCTCTAAATTGCTTTAGCGGTTTACCCTTGGGTATCCTTTAGTGTTCTAAAAAAAATAAAATAAAAAAAAAAATAAATCGATCAATTCAAAATTTTAAAACGTACAGGTCACTATATATATTATTGTTTATACATCAAAATCATCTATCCATAGAAATGTGTCTTAATTATGGTCGCATACAGATACCAACTGTAGCATATTTTTTAATATTATTTATCATTTTTTACTATTTAATGATATCTTTCTGCTAATGGGTGACGCAGTATATCGGTTTCACTAATTATTAAGGGAACTATACCTATATACTAATCCGTCTTCTTTAAGCCGGCTACATAAAGTGACTATATGGCATAACTTAATTTATGCGATATTTATTTTATGATTTAATATAAATGACACATCAATTTTAATATTATGTTAATATAACATATATTATTATTTTTTTCTATACATATACAATTACTTTAAATTAAAATTATTATAATATTAAACCGCTCACATAAAATTAGTATGATTATTAAAATAATTTTAATATTTAAATAAAATAAATTTACGTCGTATATAGTTATATATGGAAATGTCCATCTAAATTATACATGTTATAAAAATACGTACACGTCTAACATTTGCGAAGATTTATAATTAACTAAACATTCATATTTAAGTATGATTGTTGGTAGTCGCCTTGAAAAAGTATTAAAATATTTATGAAATTATCTCTGATAATAATATTAATATCTTATTATATCTCTATAATTATAACGTATACACCTAATAATTATATAAGCATCCATATATGCCTATTAAAATGACTGGTTAAAATCCTAAAAAACAATCACATAAATTATTACTATATTATAATATCTAGGCAGAATAACTCAATTTCTTCTCTACTTTTCTGTTTCAAGGCAACATTTGTTTCTAGTAAAATTATACCCACACCGAACTGTAGCAGTATGTTTGTTACTGTCTCCCTAAATTTGCTTTCAAGTATGCAATGGAGGAAAAATTCACAATAAAAGAAAAAAAAATGGGTGATTTGTACTGTGTGTGTCTGAGTGTGTGTAAAAGATGAGTAGAGAGACGCCACTGTAGAGAGAGAGACGCGGACGTAGAGAGAAGAGACGATGAGACGGAGAGAGAGAGAGAGAGAGAGAGAGAGAGAGTAGAGAGAGAGAGAGCACGCAAAGAGAAGCAGAGAGAGAGAGAGAGAAAGTAAAGAGAGAGACGGGATGTAGAGAAAGAAGAGAGAGTACGAGAAGAAGAGATGAAGACGAGACGCACGAGAGAGAGACCAGAGAGAGCAAGCACGAACGAAAGACGATTGAAGAAGAAGGAGCACAGTATTATCAGAGAAAGAGAGAGAACACTAGAAGAGGCAGAGAGAAGGAGAGAGCAGATGAGAAGTATCAAGAGAGCTGGCAGGGTAAAGAGAAATATGACGAATTTATGTACGTATTCGAGTCTAGTCTAGGCATCTGCTTACGTATGCGCAGACAGTTATTTGCGTAAAGAGTAGAGAGCGGGGCGAGAAAACAGAGGAATCGATAGTAAAGTAGTGGGAGCCTGGCACTGTATAGATGAACGACAGATGCGACTTGCGCAGAATTGGGAGACTAGTAATTAATTCGGAGGGTGGTATATTAGTTAAAGTATAGGGAAAAAAACAGAGATAGAGAAAATTGGTTTCCAATTGGGAGAAGGACGAGAAGGAGGGCTATTTTCGTTTACTATACAGATATTCTCATAGTAAAGTTTTCAGACTCTTTGCTAAATGAATGCTTAGTAGTACACTTTTATTAGTTTGTTGATCATTAATTAAATTTAAGCTATTTCAGTACTTCATTAATGTAGTTTGCTATAGCAGTCTATATATATTAAATAATTAATAATATATATACTAATATTATTATATTAATTATTAAATATTATAATTAAAATAATAATTATTATATATAATTATACTTATAATATAAAATATAATATATAATATATCTAATATTATATTAAAATTATATCTATTAAATATATATAGGGAGCTCTAGCTCTGTTATTTATGTTATTATAACGAACTTACCGTTCATAAGTTTTTTATTTGAGTTTATTTTTAAGAAGCAATTATTGCTAAGAATATATTATATATAAATTGAATAATCTGAAAATTATAAATTGAAATTTTAAATATGTTGATGTATGACGTTATATAGACATATATGTATTCCTACTAAAGTTCTCCATATTTTAAATTAATATATTTTATTATAATAAAAATCACATATTTATATAAAAATATTTCAAAACTCTTAGTAAAATATCTCTCTGAAAAGCTACGTACGTATAAGAAAAATAATATTTACATATATTATAGAATAATCTATAACATATTAAGTGAATATCATATGTATAATAAAATAGTAAAAAAAAAAATAACAATGAAATATTCCTATCAGGAGCCTAAAAGAGTTTACACTTACAGAAGAACAAATACATTTTAGGAAATCACTAATATACTTATTTACAATATGTTAAATAAAAAATAAAAAATAAAATAATATTAAAAATTTAGGTAGTGGAGAGCTACGAAGCCGACGGGGGAAACAGGAGGAGGTGAGAACGTTTCCCATACACCCGTAGGGGAGGGGCGGTAAATACCGCGACAGTAATATAATACTACCTCAAATTACAAAATAATATATTATATATAAATATAATATAATAATATATATATATATACTATACTATATTATATAAAATATATATTAGATCATATATATATATATAATTAAATATATTTAATAGATATATAATTATATATAGTTAATATATATATATATATATATAATTATTATCTTATTTTGCTTCAACAGGTATTACATGGAATTCACTGTTATATCGAGAGGGGTCTAGAAGCCGTATTCGGTGGACTCAAGGGGAGGACGTTATTTCCATACTCGCTGTAGGGGAAGTGGGCGGCGGAGAGAACCCACCGCGAAAATGTGAATCTTTTTTGCATGTTACTACCGACGTTTTTTTTACATATCACGGAAGAGTTTCTTAGAATGTCAAGTGGTTCAAACGACCTCATCCAAAAATATTGCGATGCGGAGGGTGTGATTATAAGTCAACAAATCGTGCGATTATATTTCACCACAGGAAGGCCGAGATAAACCTCACAGGACATTTCTATAATAATCATAATATTGATTGAGTTATTTCACTTGATTGGAAGAGTATAAAAAAATGACTAAGAATAACCATGGGTTGCTAATTAATTAAACCTCTGAACATCTAATAACGTAATCTACCCCATATTTTGATATCATATATATTTCAACAACTTTAATATTCGAGAATTGTTAGGAAAATCTAACGTAATATTCAATTACATTATAATAACAAAGAATAAGCATTGGACAAATATAACTGACGAGATTCGAAAAACAATATAAGAGTCAATCGATCAAATATTTTTGCAAATTCATGTATAGAGTAAAAATATTAATGAAACCATAGATTTAATGGGTGGGGTTTCATTAGTCTCATGAGATCCTTGATTTAATGTTTAATTATGAACTTCGTGAAACCCTTATTTTAATGGGTGAGGATCTATGAGTTTCTGAACCTTAGTTATAATAATTTTTAAAATACTTTTAAGTCTACCAATATAACTACGATAAGCTTATCATATAATATTAAATATATAATATAATAAATTTTATAATAATTAATAAGTATAATTAATATTATATATATGTTATATATTCTTTAAATAATAAATATATATATCAATTACTTTTTAAATATTATTATTACCATAATTACCTATCATTTATACCTTTTTTAAACTGAATTTGAAATGTCATCGAAAGAAAAAGGTTTAAGCTGCATATTTTACATCCACCAACCGAATGCTTTTAAAGACTTATTTGTAGTGAGGATTACTTTCGTATTAATTTAGTTATTTTTACCAATTCTTTAATAACTTTTTCAGTTAAGTATATTCATTGATAAACTTTTATATATTAATATTATAAAAATTTTATTGAGTTTTTGCATGTCTTCTTCGAGATTATTATTTTAAAATAATTTTAGAAATATTGTAAAAAATTTTTAACAATTATCAAGTAAGCTATTAAGCGAGAATGATTTATTGGGTGAGGATCTATGAATCTTATGTGTCATCTCCCTGTTCATTGCCTTGTTTGGCCGCTCTTTCACTATTCAAGACTGCTTGACGTGTTATACTTAGTGAGGATTAAAGGTTTTAGAATAATATTCTCATTATTTCATTACTAACGAAACCTTCCTGGTACAATTTTGGATTTAGAAGGATTGTAAGAAGAAAAGGAATATTAAAGACTTTCCTTTTTATTAAAGAAATTTAAATCTTTAAAAACAGAAAGCTTAAGAGAAAGAACTATTCACTTAATATCTTTGAGAGACCAAAAGAGAATTCAGGGAAGGACTTAAGAAGGAAAGTCAAGGGAAGCCTTAATTAGCAGACGCCTGAAGCTGCTCGGACGGGAATTAGGAGACAAGAATGTCCGCCAGAAGATCAAGCCATAACGACTCTGTGGGAAGTTGAGTCAGCCCAACGCCTAGACAACGGCCTCAAAGGTAGACGCACGAACTTGTTGGAGCCGGAGGGTACCTAAGGTCCAAGATGGAGTATGTGGACTCATAATTGAGTCGGAGTACCCTGCACGAGGGAGAGAGCATCTGCTGAAAGTTCATGAGCGTAGATACACACATATTCTGAGTGGTCCATATTCTGAATGAATAGTTGGTATTCACTGGAGATATTTTCATAAGTTGAGAAATTTATTTGTACTGGAATATCTTGTCTATTACTAATCACCGTCCATTGACAGCACAGCACTGTAGTAATTAGAAAAGCATATTTTGAAAAACTTACTCGAAAACATGGATTTTATACTTGTTTGTGTATTTAATGTTCAAGAGTAACGGTCTTGAAGGGAGAATTATAATCTTGAATATGACAGAACCAAGAGCAATTACTATAGCATGAATATTAAGGCCTGCGAGCCTAATAGTGACAAAATAAGAGTCTATCGTGAGACATGAAGACCCTTATGAAAAGAAAATGTAAACGAAGAAGGCTTATTGGAAGAACCTGAGAACGATGCTCGAAAAGAGCGAGACATGATACGTAGCGGATTGTGAACTTGTTAGAGAAGAAGAGTGAGAGAGAGGTCTCGAACAATAAGAGGCTGTACGAACGATATAGTTAAGATTAGTTACTCGAGCTCAATGAGACTAGCTCGGCGTAAATCAGCTGAGAATAACTTATTTGAGTTCACACAATTGTTTACTCGGAGAATTGCTGTTTTTTTTCAAGTAAGAGCCAAAAGATTCCGGGGTGAAGATAATCATATTTAAACACAGCTGTTTTAATATTGCGTCAGAATTCGGGAATGGATTAAATGCGAGAGAAAACACTAAAGTTGAGATTCGAAATTGAAAGAATCAGAATAGTCAATGAACGTGAGAGATCCATCTAATTATTTATAGGAGTTATGACAACCACACAAAATGACTTTATGGAGAAATATAAAGTTGTCGAAGATTATAGTGTCAAAGTTAGAAAGGCGGCAGACATTCTGAGACGCTTGTTAAAGAGAAAAATAGTGGATTTAAAGCGGAGACGACTAGCAGACACGATGTCGTGAGGTCAATTCTTAAGGAGAGCACACGCACATAATGCTCTCAACGCTAAGAATTATTAAAGGGGCAAACGCAGAGGGTTACTGAGTGAAACCAGTCGGGAAAAAAGCTAATCGAGGACAAGCAGAGTTGAAAACGCCAGAGAGTACAATACATAGAGAATTTATAGACTGAAGAGGAGAGAGACTCGCACGAAGAAGAAGAGGAAGAGAATCGAATTGTGGAGTTCGAACGAGAAGACTGACTATTGTAGGTAAGAAAGCACGCTAGTAGAGAGCAGAAAGAGACTGAAACCAGACATATTGAAGAGAAGATATGAGCAAGCAGACGAAGAAGACGGACAAAGAGATGGAGCATGAGAGAGAGAGAGAGAAGTAGGATTGTCATTGAGAGCAAATATGAGGAGGAAATGATGATGAGAAAGTAGCAGAAGAGTATGTAAAGAGTGAGAGCGACGAGTTGGCAAACCTCAGCACGATGTAGGAGGAGAGTATGCAGAGAGGGGAGAGAGACAGACGACAAGAGAGAGAGAGAGAGGTGGGACGTATTTAGTGAAGAAAGAGAGAGAGAACAGACCGAGGAGGAAAAGATGGCTAAAGTGAAAAAGAAATTGGCAGGAGGAAGGGTGGGATCCGACAAACGTCACTTCTGAAACTGAGGGGTGCAAAGGAAATTTTTGGAAGCCGCACCGAAAAGAAATAGGGGGAGATAAACGCGAGGTAACCGGGTGGCGATAGAGGAGAAAAGGTGTTCACATGTAGGAAAGGAGAGACGGGACTATTAAGAGACTCGAAAGAAAGTGATATATGAAAAGCGAGGAATTAGGTAGAATAAGATTTAGGGAAGATGAAAGGCAAGGCACTAACGCTCATGATGGATGAGGAACGCTTTAGGAGTTTCGCCCTGAAAAGTGCGATATAGGAGTAGCAAAAAGCGAACGTGAGGGAAAATGTTGGGAGGAAGAAAGATGAAGAAGATGAATGTGATGGAGAGAACGATGTTTTTACGAAAGAGGACAAAGAGTTGTTATGTATAAGGAGAGATAGTCACTGTCATAAGCTTCATAAGTGGAAGCATTCGAAGAGCGATCAAGAACCTTCGAAATGGTAAAGGGAGACGTTCGTTAAAAATGTCGATATAGATGGGAACAAGGTAGAGAAGAACGTGAGGAGCTGTACTGGTGAAAGACGATATATAGACGGGAGAGGAGTAATTAGTAGGAGAGAGGACGAAGACGCCGAGTGAAATAATGAAGAAAGGAGATAGAAGAAGAGTCCATTGGAAAGCGGGTCTCTAGAATCTTGGTTAATTAAGAGAGAGCTCTACGAATCTAACTAACGCACATTGGTGATGTAAAACATCTTGGATAATATAAGAACGCGGGGGGGATAAAAAATTTCAAATGATATATGATATTTTAGATATACCGTATGATATACTAGGACCATTTATTAATTGCTTATAGAGAAACACCACAAGAAGGTACGGGATATTCCGCGCTTTTGAACTACTATAATGAAAGAATACATGATAGGGATCACTACTGAATATCAATATTTGAAAAGAGTTATAGGACAGAAGAAAATTTGAGAGTAAGATGAAGTAAAGAATAGTTACCAGTACGCATTCGAAGTGCGCGAAAAGTGTTCAAGAGAGTGAAATAAGCAGGAGAGAAGTTAAAAAGGGCTCAAATCATGACTATAACAGTTAATCATATGTTAGGAAAGCGAAGGATCGAAAGTTCAAGAAGGGGAAAGGTATGCATTACCGTTACATATATAGAGACCGAAAGCACGAGAATTTAATTATGACATATATGGAATAGACCATTATATCGTGCGTTGTCACTGAAGAAAGAGGAAGGGAATAATCACGAAATACCTAGACGATGAGAGATATAGAGAAGATCGGCTATATTATTACACAAGATGGCATTACGAGTTCATGAAGTGCTGATTATGGTAATTCGGTGAACTTCGAGGAGCTACAATTCATGTAAAGTAGCCATGAGTAGAAGTAATCAAGAGTGAGAATAGCGGAATAACGAAAGTTACATTGATGACTGCAGTGGTGTATATAGCCTAGAGAGTTGTAAGAATTAAGCCTCACAGGAAAATAAGAAGATTGAGAGACGAAATGAGGGAGTCTGACTTCACGGGTAAGACATCGAACATGGGTAAGTTTGGAATGAAGATAATAGAATTCTTCTAAGGACACAGGAGCTTCAAGATGAGAAGACGTAGAATTCATCTGTGGTTTGAGATGAAGGAAAGAAGAAGTATCACTAAGATCCGTTTCCTTCATCTTAATAAGGGGGATATATCACAGAGAATTTTAAGATGAAAAGAGCTGCATTTTCACCACTAGGAATGCTTTTAGACTTATTTTTAGTGAGAATCATGCTTTCGTAAAATTATAATTATAATTATTTCCATATTACTTATTTATAAGATGGATGTAATTTATCATAAAGTTACAATAACTCATACTTTTATACGTAAATATTATTATGAATTATTCATGTAGTTTTTGCTAATATAATATACTATAATTGGTAGGTATTTATTTTTGAACTAGATTTTAAGAAGATGTAAATATTTATAACAATATACCAGTAAGCGTTTTAAGAGATAATGATATAAAAGAGCGAGCATTATGCATATATGTGTTCATGATCTGTTCATTCTTGTTTGCACGCTCTTCATATGCAAAGGACTTGACGTGTATAACTTAATTGATGTAGTTAAAAGGAGTAGAATAATTAACATTATTTTCATTAATAAAAATCGTAAACTCTTGATGCATAAAGGTACATACTTGGATTACTGTAAGTGTTAGGTGGCAATTATATGTGTCGCTTTAAGAAGACTTCACTATTCACACAGACCAAAGAGAGCATTAGAGGTAAGACTTAACAAATTTTAAGTATAGGTATAGTTTCTTCTATACAATACGCTGCTGCTGATGTCGGGAATTTTTACATGAGTTCGCCATACCATGTAAATACGTAGAGACCGACTCCTGGGAGTGTCATCAGCGCAACTCTAGAATCTCTTCGCCATCTCAAAAAAGTAGACATCTCTATGCTATTGATCAGAGCGGAGTGTATAGGACTGGACTTATTTGTGACATAATATTATATACCATATTAATTATATAATATATATATATAATAATATATATAATACTATATCATATATTATATATATATATATATATATATATACACGAGTTCGTGTCCAGGACCCACCAAGAAAAGCGGCCACACTGGGTTGACATAATCAACTCCATGGGTGGGTCTGGCTGATACATATTTTAAATGCAAAAAACATTCGCAGGTCGAAATGAATATTCAGTCAAAAACTAAATAAAAGCTAAATAAAGAGATTTCATTATAAATAGTCCTAACATTATACGTAACAAATCATTGTATAAAGGCATATTCAGTCTTGAAAGATAAAGGGAAAATAGAGGTTACTGTCAAAGTGGAAGGATTCAGATAGACACGGGATAAACTTTTAGAAGGTGTTGTGGACCGTAAATTAGGAAAGTGACGACGGCGAATGGGGTCCAGTTCGGGACAATCAAAAAAGGTATAGTGAACAGATTGCGGTGTGTGGCAACGGCAAAATTTGCAGATGGAAG
>JABUQX010046980.1:52500-77593 GCA_015478945.1 Trachelipus rathkii
ATATATTATGATATATATATATATATAATATCTGGGTGTTGTCTGTGTGTGTGTGTGGGTGTGTAATTCTCATACCAAATTGCCTTGGCTTCAGCCGATTATTTCTGGAAATAAATTATTTGTTTTTGAAAAACTAACCAGTGATTATTTTTTGGAGCTAGATGTGAAGCTCAAAAACCGAATTCTACGTGCCTTCAGTCCACCTTCTTGAGCTATCTGGGTTTATTATTTATTATTATTGTCATTATTATCGTCACTATAATTACTAGGTTATTCCTATAAGGGTAATATTATATTATTAATAAAATTATTATGTTGCTTTTTCAAGCCTCCTTAAAGTATTTCTTTGAGATGTGTCCAAATCTTCTTACTAATAATAGGTTCGAAGACACGATGAAAGCATTTGAAATTAATCTACAGTTACCGAGCTTTCGTCAGTATATTCGCGGACATTTTCAAGGAATAATTTGATTCTTTTGATTTTAACGAATTTTGATAAATACATGTCGTTCAACTATAACATAAAAAATAAATAAATGGATTAATTTTAAGGCTAGTCAAATCTAATGTAAATTTTCATCTAAGAAAGTTATCTCTTAAAAAAAATTTATAAAAATTGGAATTTCATTATATTTTATGTTTATGCACTGGTTGTTAAATGTTTGCCTATTATTGTATTATTCCCACGAGCGCTTTATTCATAAAAACTCTTTTGTTTTCTTATGATGGAGAGCTTTTTTTCTGTGGATATCGCGGATTGTTAGATGTTATTGGTGAAATGTTGGTGATTCTTTATCGCTTCATGTACTTATGGTTGCGACATTGCAGTGTTGATTTGGATATTCGTTGTGTATCGATATAAGCGGCGTTACGTCCACTTTCAGAACATTGAATCGGTATCACAACGTTACTACTCTCACATCCAAGAAGCTCTTCACGTAATAGCAAGAAGTCAACTAGTGGTGCACTGGATAGCATATCTGGGCAGATAATTACAATAATTTAACTTTTTGATGAAAATATATACACTGGTGTGAGAGATCTTGATAGAAACGATGTATTCTGATTTTAGCACTGAGAAATTTAAGGTTTCATCAGGGTTCTTTGATGACTACTTCGTTACTATTCTTTTTTTATATTACCCAATTCCTGAATCTACACTCGTTGGCTTGGCCGTCCTGGATCAAGATGAGTAGCAGCTTTAGCAGGCCATGTTGTGACTACAGATAACGTGCCTGAGGAAGATATTAGCTTACCGATGATTACTGTTCGATAAGCGAAGATGTATTGCATGAGCATATCCGGTCATCATGCTCTCTCGTCATGTTGTACAGTATTTAGCGTGGGCTCACTTTTTCCGCATTCAGGCTTGTTCAGTAGAAGGTACTACTATATATACGTATTTAATCTTCCCATTATTTGGACAGCATTATTAAAACTTATGGATCACATCAAATTATAATACTTGAATCATCAGTATGGACCTGTTTAATGCATCCGTTTCTCTCGTATCCAGAAAACATTTTTAGGGTCGGTTAATTAAAAAGGGTTCGTGTATAACAGAGAAACAAATATCGAGCATTTTGTTGTGCGGTGAATCTCTTATATGCCACGTCATCTTAGGGAAAAAATAGCTTAATATTATTGTTATGCGTTTAAGAGAATTGATATGGGAACAATTGAGCTATTTTAATTATGATTTGATAATATAACGGGATTATTTTATTCTATTTATTATCTAATTACTCTCCTATGTGAAGCATATTCAAATGCAACTTTATATTTCGAGAAAGTAAGAAATTGAATTTGTAAAAAGTTAAATATACTAACGACAAACTTATAATTTATTAAATATTATAATAGTTAATATTTTTTTGATATATTATTATTATTCAATTATTTTATTTTATTTATTATTATTATGTTATTATTATTAATTATTAATTATTTATTTTATTATTTTATTTAAATTATTATTATTCTTTCTAGTAATTTTATTATTATTTGATTCAAACGTGTCCTTGGTTTTCCAGAGAACTGTTAGGTAGTTGAGTGCGGCTAACATACCCTTATCGCGGCGGCATGCTATAATTAATTGACATTTGGTTTGGAACATTTAAAAGTCTATAGGTGCGAGACCCTACATGAGCCTAGGACTTAACCATTATTATTATTATTTTATTCGATTATTATTGTAATTATATTTAATTATTATATTTAATTTTATAATACATTATATTATTAATTACTATTTAATTTATTAATAACTCTTTTATATTATATAATAATAATTATTATTATGATTTATTATTATTATCTATTATTAGTATGATCAATGTATATATTTAAATTATTTTTTTATTTATTAATTATTATTAATTAATTATCTATATTAAAGTTATTTATTAGTATTTCTTATGTATTTAATTAGAACTCTTACTATTTTTTATTTATAATATTATACATTAATTGCTTTAAGAATGAATCATTCATTTTATTTAATTATTATTGTCCTATCATCATTTGTATTGAACGGCTTATCTTTGGTACATTTATCTATTGGAAAGATTTAGGAGAGCAGGTAATTTCATTTCTTATTGAGAGAAATTAGGCATTTAAAGTCATTTAATCTTCGAGTCGTTTACGATGTGAGCAGAGGATATAGTTTTATTTACATAAATTAATTCATTTAAGAATTTGGACAATTATGATAGAGTCTCATCCATATCTCTCTCTCTCTTCTTCTCTCTATCTCTCCTCTCTATCTATCTCTCTGTCTCTCTCTTCTCTCTCTCATCTCTCTCTCTCTCTCTTCTCCTCTCTCTTTCTCTCTCTTCCACTCTTTTATTAATATATATCTTATATATATATATTATTTATTTATATATACTATATTAATATCATATACTATAGTATTATATATAGTCATATATATATATATATATATATCCATATGTATTATTCATATATATTTTATATACTATATATTTTAATACTACTTAATATTTATATAGAATTATATTATTATCTATATTATAATATAAAATTATTGTATATATATATATATATCATATTAATATTATATTAATATATTATTAAATATATATATATATAATATTATATATATATTTATATCATAATTTTTGTATATTAATATATATTATATATGTATGTGTATTTATTTTATATACTAATATCTATATATATATATATATATTATACAGATATATATACATACTAGTCTTAGATAGTATTATACTGACTAAGTATATATATTATATATTAATATATATATATAATATATATTATTTAACTTTCATATATATATTAGTTATATATATATATATATTATTATATATATATATTATATATATATATATATATTATTAGTTATAATTATTACTATATTAAATATTATATATTATATATTAATATAATATATCATATAGAAGGGAAGTGAAATTGAGATTACTGGTTTGCGGATCGATACTGCCCTAGGGCGATAAGATACGTCGATAGGGTTTGAGCAGTATTTGGTGAGGCGCAGTTGAGAGCAATGGTGTGGACCAAAAGGGGCTTAAAATAAATCAGCAGGTAAAGAGTATAGTTTGGATTGCATAGAGGAGGAAGAGTAAGAAGGAGTCAGAATCAGTGCCGGATCAGGGGGTATGTCGCTATTGGACAGAATATATAAGATTTTTAGCATAGTCTTAGGGATTGGCTTGGGCTAGGGGTAAGGATGAGTGGGAGATAGAACCATAGCAGTGGGGAAGGAATGAGAAGTTTGAGTGGTCTGGAGATAATGTTGGTGGATTTTTCACGAAGTAAGATAATATCGTTTGAAAATAGTTTGTTACCAGCACGGTGTCTGATGTGTGGAACGTGGGGTGTTGAATGCTCAAGGTTCAGGAGAAGCGTTGGAGTATTTGAGAACTGAAGGGTTTTAGGAGGTGATTTGTAGGAGTATTTTCGTTAGCAGTAAAGGGAGAGGATTAGGTAAATTGTACTATATGATCGAGTGAGGGAGGATGTGATTGGTTGAAGAATGGGTTGGTGCGGAAGAGCGAGAGACAGGGAATGTTAAGATGTTGTGGGCATATATGTAGGAGATGCCATAGAATTAGGGAGAGGCATGTGGTAGGAGAGTTTGGCGCAGGCGCGAGGGCCGGATAGGAAGGAGAGGAAGGGAGATGAGGTGGAAGAGAGAGTGGGATGGATTCGGATGAAAGAGATGTGGAGGAGGGCGGGATGAGAAGAAGAGCAGTCAGGGTGTTGGCGGAGGGATAGAGCTGGGGTGGAGGAGGTGGCGTGAAGGCAGAGTCGAGGGGAGGTGTGGAGTGGCAGAGGCATTGTACGTACCACTACCGCTGCAAGTCGGGCAAAAGTGTTAAGTAAAAAATAAATAAATAAATATATAACATATATTTCTATATATTAATATTATATATAATATTATTAAAATGATATTAATATATTTAAATTATTAATATTTAAATACTCGATCATATATAGTGGCTATAAACTTTATATTAACTCTATAATATATAATATATATTTACTAATATATATTCATGCGGAGAGTCAGGTCCCACTGTTGGGTCACGTAGAGCTTCAACCGCCTATGTAATGTTACGGGTGGTCACATGAAGACATGAAGCTATTTCGCGATATTCCGATCAAAATGACTGGTCTGTGGTGTGGTTCGCGTGTATGTTTATGTGTGTTTTACCCTCAGTATACTATATATATATATAATATATATATATATTACCCGATAGATATATACGGACTATTATATATATATCACGCTAATAATAAGTATATATTACGATATCAGATCTTCGTCTCTATAATATATATCTGGATTATATATAATTATATTACTATTACGGTAGTAGTGTCAGTAGTTAGTAGTTTGTAATAATCAGTAGTTATTGTTGTTCGCTGGTAGAATAATTATTCTATAATTATTATTATTATTACATTATTATTATTGATTATTTCATTATATTATTATTATTATTCATTATTATTATTATTATTATTATTATCTTATCCTGCGATTTATTTATATGAATATATTAATAATTATTTTATTTTAATTATAGTCTATATTATGTATTTTCTATTAAGTTTTCTGTGGATTATTACTTATAATTTCTTTCTATTATCTTCCTTACTTTTATTATTATTAAGGTGTAATATATTATTATATTATTATTTATAGCTATAAAATTATTCTATTTATTACTTAATTATTATTTTATTATTATTGATTATTATTCAATTATTTATTCGTTTATTATTATTACATAATCTTAAATAAATAATATAAGTAGTAATACCAATTAATTTGATTATTTATTCTTTGTTTTAATGTAATGTATATATAAGCTCAACCGAATTTTATTCATTACTTATTTTATTGCGTTATGGGTCTTTGAAACAGTAATGAAGTTGATTTCCCGCTCGAAATTGCTTTATTTAATACAAGTCATTATCCCCCCCCTTCTGCTTAGCAATATGTGAACACATCCCACTCAGGCTATATCAAAGAACCTCCTATGTCACGCTATCCACATTTACTTCTCGAATTACCCACCTTCCGAAAAATTAGTCATCGGCTTCGCTTACCCGAATTTTTATGGGGAGACAAGTCCTACTTCAATTTATGAGTCCTCACCGATTGGACTTGGAATTAAAAACAAAGATAATAGATATTTGATTAAAAAAAAAAAATGAGTAATAGGCCTCCTCGTGACTGTGCAATTTACATTTTTCTGTTTAGGGTTGACTTGTACCTCTCGTCGCTTAACCATACTTATATCTAGCTGCACCTGTTGGTAAAGAAAAAAGAAAAAGAGTATGGTCATATCTTCGTAAAAGAGAAAATATACTCCCAGGTTGGGAAGACATTTTGTCGCGTTAGCAGAATTTTATTTAATCTCATAGATGAAGTCTTATCTAATAATAATAAATCATATAATGAATACATATAAAATCATAATTTGATAATACATTAATAATATATATAATAATATATTAATAAATTTGATAATAATAATATAATTATTAATCTTCAAATCATTAAAAATTCTCATAATACCATATAATAAGTGCTATAATAATAAATGATAATCAAAATAATCATAATAATAATTCATACATTAAAAAATTTATGAACTTAATATTAGCATATAATTAATAAATAATTATAATAAATAAATATAATATAAAATAAATAATAATAATAATATAAATCAATAAAATAAACTTACTCTTTATCTTTATGAATTTCGGCAAATACTACAAGATAATTAATAAATATAATAATAACACTTTGAAAACTAAACTATATAATGCGAGATAATAATCACATAATAACCTAATAAATAATAAAATTAAACTTATCAAATTAGTTTAATAATAATTAATAAATGATAAGCAAAGCTAAGTTTAATGCTCTCATTGTATATATAAATAAATCATTAAAGAAATAATCTTAATTATTATTCATAATAACATAATAATTCATAGTAATAGTAATGAAATAATAATAGCAACAAATAATATGTTCTAAGTAGATCTATAATACAACTACATATATTCATAGTACCGAACAATAATTACACATACATAATAATAATTCAATCGCATAAATTGAGAATATTAATGATGACTCAATCATGATAAAAGATGAATAATAAGTTCGATAATATATAAATAATATAATAATAATAATTAACAATAATTCATAATAATAATATTATATAATAATATACATAATCATAGTAATACTATAGTATAGTAATTAGTGCAATAAAATAATATATGACTATAAATTTGAGAACAAGAATAAAAAAGAAAAATCATTAATTTCAAATTGAAATAAACTAGTTATTAATTATAAATGATAAAACATAATAATAATTTAATACATATTAAATAGATAATATAATAAATTTTACATTCGTCAATAATAAAAACTTTATATATATATAAACTTTACTGTATAATAGTTAATTTTAAAAATAATAATATATAAATATTCTAAAATGAATTAATGCAATTAGATAATTTTAATAGTTTTTTATTTAATAATAGTAAATTTAAACATAGTCTTTTCCAATAATAGATGACTTAAATAATAGTATTAATAATTAATAATTAAAAACATAATAAAATATAATTCTAATATTACATGATATAATAGAATAATAATAATTAATAGATAATATAAAAATCAATTGATAAATAACTAAAATAGTCGACTGATTAATAATGATGAATGATTATCGATATGCGATCTAATATATGAGTAATTCTCACGCACAGATAGATAAAACATAATAGTAAATATAATAATGAATAATAATCATAAGTAAAATAATAATCTCATTATAATAATACATGGTATCGAGTACGTAATAATAATGAATTAGTAATATAATTTATAACAATGTGAAAAATAAATACAAACTGAAGTAAATCTGCAATTTTATTTATGAGGTTTTATTGTCAATATATAGTGTGCAGTGCTTTGATGGTTAGTTCCTTGTAGCGGTGTTGCGCTGCTGAGCTGCAACGAAAAAACGACTACGTGGACCATGGCTAACGAAGTAGTACATTTGGTGGGGAGGGGGGTGAGGCTACTTTATTTCGGTTCCCACCCACGGCCGAATTATATAGAGAAGTATTGAGAGGGCTGAAATAACAGCAGTACGAGAAGCAGAGTACTGCCTGAGTCATAGTATTATTATATATATAGACCTTACTTATATTCTACCTATAGGTCTATATAATATATATAATGCTATATATTGCTATATTGCTATAAGTTCGCTAAGTAAATATACTATATACATTATTATTTGCCAGTGATGATGTACTATATATAAGGTACTATATATCAGGTATGTATATATATATCCTATATATATTATATATAATTATATTATACCTATATATATATACTATTAATACTACTCTACTACTACTGACAAAGTATAATACTTACCTCCTATGAGCGTTCACGCTGTCACCGCTTATATATACGTGATTTTATATATTATATATATATATATATAGTAGGCATACTATGTTTTATATATTTGTAACATTATTCCCTAAGTAGCTATATAATTGTAGTTTATAAGTGTATATAGTATAGTATACAATATAGTATATATATTTATATATTATATATATTATATATTATATATAATATATATATATATTTTATTTTTATGTGTTTGATATATATTGACTCACTTACTATTAGGTCATATAATAATATGATATGCTTCTCTCATATAATACTATATATAGCTACGCCTTTATTATATATCCTATATTATATATGATTATACCTGTAGGTGGTGAAGAGAAATTTCTACAACTTACATTCTGCGTGTGGTAAGAAGAGAGTAAAAGGGCAGTATTAGGGGTTTGGGGATACGCTACCAAGGACGTTATTATATACCCTAAGAATGATGCTTGTTATGCCTAGCATTTTCTCGGCATCAAAAATACTGCGATGAGTAAATAGTCCTAAATATATGGTGAATCGAATACAAGATTTGGTCTCTAAAGTGTCAGAGAATCCAGAGTATAGTGATTGGTGCTGGCTCCACAGAATATCATTGAATCCAAGTATAACTCGGGCATTAAAAATCTAAGGAATCAAGTTTTTGGGGGCATTTCAAAACCTCGCAGAGATCAAGCTTTATGTTAGATCAGTAATATCAGAGCATTAAGTTAGTTTAGGCATCAAATATCAGACAACAAGTTATCTACGCACCAGAATATCGAGGATGAAGTTATTGTAGGCATCATAAATATCATGGAGATCAGTTAATTTGTTCATCAATTATTTGCAGAAATCAAGTTGATCTAGGCATCAGAATATAAGGAATCAAGTTGTTTGGGTATCTATTTATCAGAGAATAAGTATATGGGCATTAAAATATCAGAGAATCAAGTTATTTGTTCATCAATATTTCAGAGAATCAAGTTATCTAGGCATCAGAATATCAGAGCATTAAGTTATTTAGGCATCAAAATATCAGAGAATCAAGTTATCTGAATATTGTTGAATATTGCAATATTATAATGCTGTATATGTTGTATAAATGTATATTATACCATATTATATGGGACTTAAAATCTCAGAGAATCAAGTTATTTGGGCATCAAAATATCAGAAAATCAAGTTATCTGTGGGGCATCAAAATATCAAAGAATCAAAGTCCTCAAGATATGAAGTTATCCAGGCATTAGAATGTCAGAGCACCAAATTATTTTTGTAACTTCAAAATTTCAGAAAATCATGTTATCTCGGCATCAAAGCCAGGTTTATCAAATTTTCGCTGGTATCAGACTTGCAACGGCGTATGCATATATCTGTGCCTATATGGAACAGAGTATCAGTTGATTTGCCGGGCTTCATCCCACAGAATTTTAGGATATTGCTCAAGTTATTTGCTGAGCTAGTCAACTGGGAATCAAGATTTTTGGGTATCAAGTTATCTGGAAATCAAGCTATCTGGGTATCAAGTTACCTGGGCTTCAAATTACCTGGGTATCAATGTTAGTCACATGAATATCAGAATTGTGGGCGAGTAGTCGCACTCGTAGAAGTATATGTATCAAATATCTAGGTTCAACATATCGTAGTAGTTGGTACGCAAAGTCTCCTGTTCTGAGTACCCTCGGTTTCAATGGATAGTGCTCTTATGGCAATCCACAATCACACCAATTAATCCTCCTCCTTTTTTGTCCCATTCCTCTCTATTGCTTATTCATATAATGAAACACTTTAGTGTTATGATGGTGAACACCAATTCCATTCTTATTGGTGATGAATATGTGCGTCCTACGGTGTCGAATACCAGTGTTAAACCTTACGGGTCTGGATCGAGAGTGATCGTACCCTGTGCTCCTGCTCGCCCACGCGACTCAGCTTCGCTATATGGTGACTCAATCGTTTTGAACCGAGGTCAGCAGTTTGCAAAAGTTGCCTTACTAGCTTTCTTGTTTTATGAACATTGTTTATTTCTTCAGGTTGCTATGTCTGGTAGGTGTACAATGGGTAGGGGATTTAAAGTAAAGATAAGTGCATAGTATAGTAGTAGTTAGTGAGGTAGTGCTAGTAAGCTAGTATATTACTGTGTGATATAGTAAGAGGAAGTGTATAGTAGGTAGAAGTAGTTATAAGTTGTCCCACAAGTTATAGTGTGCAGTTCGGGAATACTAGTAGCTCTTGTGGTCTTCCCAGCTCGCTAGCTAGTGTTGATTTTGACTTGCAGCCATTTTAGTTCAGTAGTAAGTAGTAGTATGATGCAAAAGATACAACTGACATTTGTAATGACATTAGGCATAACAACAATCGTAGATTAGATAGCTCATTAAAGAAAGGTGTCCTTAAAAACAAAAAAAGTGGAATAACTCATGAAAAACATCATTTAAACTTAATATGAATAGATATAATGTCTATTATTTCAGATGTAGCCTCTTAATCAGAATATGTATTATCTATGACGTTGTGTTTAAAGTCTCCATATGTATAATAGAGAACCTTATCTTACTAAGTATTTATTATAGGTAAGTAACGTATATACATTATTAAGACTATTGCAGATAATATAATATTTTCTATTTTCTTTAGTGTACTGTAATATATATATAGGTATTATATAATAGTATATATATTAATATGGATAGGCCTATATGTAAAATTGCTTTTAGTGCTTAATAATAATTTTAACAACATAATACACATATAAATTTGGATTGCGTTCAGTCTCCATTAGTGTAGCTAAACTTGCTCGGATTTGTAACCCGACACACTCATCCGCACCACATCACACACATCGTACCGCATCCTCACGCACCGCACCTAAGATACTCAATTTTCTTCTAACCGCCCGCGACATGAACTTTATACTCATATCGACCACACGCCATCGCTCTTTTTATTTTCGTCTGCACCGCAATTCCAATAAAATGGCGGTAGAGACCATGCATTCCTGACTTCACGTCCGCCATAGCGTGGACTGACTGTCCACTATTTCGGCGCAACATAAGTCTAATATCAGTGAATTAGAGCTTAGCGATAGATTGGACATTATAGAGAAATATTTGTTAGATGGTGAGCGCGATATATTGTAATACGAATTGTAAAATACTGTAAAACTGTACGCAATGTAATATCACGTTATGCGCAAGTTATGCTATTATTTATTTATTTCAACGTTCTATATAATTACTAATCATATATATAGTATATTACTATATTATATGCGTATAAAGGTACATATATATAATTATAGTTTTAACCTCTCAGATTCTAGTAGCGTATATAGCTATATATGATATTATATCGTATGTTCATAATAGTAATTATATATATATGCGTTATTTTATATAGTTACCTTTAAATGCAATATTACTGTTTATAATATATAATATATATATTAGTTATGAATAAATACTTGGGGTTAGAGGACGCTACTTTAATATTGTTTAATATATATATTATTTTCTCTCTATGACACATCCATCTTGTTAATTTTGAACTTTGGAGAGTTTATTGTACTGTATCATATATAACGCTAGATAAAGATAGGTATTTATATTTAATATATATTATATATATTATTATATACTTCACTATTATCGTTATATATAGCTGTGTTAATTACGTATATTGACCATTATCATTTTTTAAAATACCTTCAATTAAGTGTATTAGATATTTATATAATAATTAATACGTTTCGATTATAAACTACAGACACCTCATACTAGGAACTTCGATCCTCCAATCTACTCGTGTTAGTAGTGATATAAGTAAGTATCTGGGGAAATATTAATGGAGGTGAGCTCAAGCGTCTCTATCACTCGTGCGTGCTACCATCGTGGAGTATGCTGCATAATGGAATCGGAGTATCTTTAAACATCAGAATATGTAGATGTCGTGATTCATACGACTATATTAATTAATAGGGTTAGATTATGCTCTTTTATATTATAATTATATTTTACATATTAGTTATTACTATAAGTAATTTCTATAATATATAATAATTTATTTAAATAATAATATAGTGTGATATATATATATATAATATAATAAAGTCTACCATAAATATAAATTATTCAAATAATAATAATAATTAAATATTATATAGTATATATAAATTATCTTAATCTTACATCATCAATAAATAATATTTTAAATAACATAAATTATTTTGCCTTCCCCCTTACGTTATTTCTGAACCTACTTTTGATTAGTTTTATTCTCTAGCTTTATTATTTTTAGTTTCGATATATAGAGTTGCGACTTATATTCCTTTTTTAGCTATATATCTGTACTACTCGCTAGTTTTACATGATTATTAAATAATGTTATTTAATATTATAGATATATAATAATTTATTATATTATTTATCAGTATTTCTTATTTCTTGTTAAAAGGCTTAAATTACAAGGTATATGCTCTATAGGGAAGATATATATTAAGATACATATATACACTACGATTTTATATATATACATAGATTACAAATGATATTATATCATTTTAATATTATAAATATTAATATATATAAAAATATTATAGATATATATGGTTAATTTTATTTATATATTATCGTAATTTGAATAAATTGGGGTCTACTTAATATAGTATACACTTGTTGTTGTTTGCATTTGTGGTACGATAGTATACTATATTACATAATATATATACATAAGTAAATAATAAATTTAATTAATAATATGTAATTAATAATATATATATTATCATTCAATAAGCACTTGCATGACAAATTAAACATATTTGAATCAATACGTGAAGATAATCAGATTTGTACAATAAACATAATTATGGATCAACGCATCATAAATATCTTTCGTAGGTATTCTGTTTCTCCCTCATAACGACTCTAACTCTATGTCAAAGTTGATAATTAATTGATAGTTAATCTTATATTAAACAGTATAGTAATAAATCTCATCGTATAGTTCTAAATATAGATAGAATAAATAATATAAATATAGTACTTGATAATTGATTCAGAAGAAGGCATTTCGGAGTCCAGATATAGACCAGATAATTCGGTATGATGCACATTTGTAGCAAGGAATTTCGTTTAGATCAGTTCGAGTGATCAGCTGGGCACAATCTCGCCGTAATATTCTTTATCTTATGTGCTCAAGCATCCGCTGAAGTCTATACCTTCAGCCACTTCCACATCACACGTGCACATTCAATATCTCCATGCGCGATCTCTGCTACAGGCGAATCATGGTAATGTAGATTAACTTGCTTTTTTTTAAGCAGCTTTTCTCTCACATTTTCAGGTGTCTTGAAGACTCTGTGCATATGGTAGACTTCCGAAAAGAAAAAGATAAATTACGATGTGTCAAGTACTTAGGAAGCGTATATACGACAATCCTGATGAGTTATTAGATGTTTACTGAAGTACTGGACCTATTAATGACTAATGTTGTAACTATAATATTATACACATTGATGTATTCAGAATTTGTTTAGTATAATGTAATTATGAGCTACATTAAAGGATTGGGTAATTAATATCTTATATGTTGCGGATCGTAGATATTATAAGTGTAGGTTATATATCTTATACTATTAGGTGGTAGGGCGTATGGTTATATTATTACGGTATTAAGTTGAAAACTATGACAGTCCTGAATTTTGTTTAATAGTGTAACTGGGTAATATGCGTGGAAGTGAGCCCCGCGTACGCGTGCAAGGGTGCGATATCATATTAGTATACGTAACAGCGCTAGTGCGACTCCGCTATAGGTCGTCAATTTATGACGGCTGATATTTTATTTATATTATGTATTCTAAATTAAATTTCCATTTCGATCATTTAGGTAATGTATATTTACATGGTATAAGTTTATGTACTTATTAAATGTAATAGATTAAGTACGTTAGTATAAATAAATTTATTATTTTCTACTTCTTCTAGCAAATATAATATTAATTTCCTTTATCTAAATATTATTTATATTAAATCTAAATTATTATATCTTATTATATTTATATTATCATAATATATATATATTATTGGCATATATTTTAAAATTATATATATATATATCATTATGGTAATAAGTATAAATATAATAATATAATATATATATAATATTTATATTATATAGTATTATAATAATATATATAATTAGAAATTATTTTAGAATTATTTTTGAGTCAATTTTTATAATTATTAATTGTACTGAACATTAGCTTTTCGTGTCAGAATCTTTACTTCCATTATTACAAGAACTTAACAATATTATATAATTATTATAAAATTTTATCTAAATTATTAATAGTATAATATAAATTCAAGTTTATAATAAATATAGTTGAAAATACTATAACTACCTATATATATATTATATACATGATATTATATATTTTACATATTAAATTATGTTAGTTAAGAGTTCTGATTTAAACAAAACCTCATATTCAGTTATTTAATAACTATTAACCTTTAGCATTTTTATTTACCGTCGCGGACTTGATCATTCTTCTTTATATATACAATAGGTCCAATTATCTAAATCCTGGCAGTGTGGTTCCTCATTATTTAGGACACATATTTTCTAATTCGTATCATTAGTCAGTCGGCGTTTCTTGAAGAGGAATTGACATTTATTTAGTCTATGTTTTAATAATTATCGTAGGGGATGATATATAAATAATGGGTCTAGTTATCTATATATGTATTATTTTTTTTCTTTTTTGTAAAGTTCACAACCCTCTTACTAGTCGGCTAATCGGCTATTCATAGCAGCTCGGGGGGTTATCTAGCGTTAATTTACTAACTTAATCAGATATTTTATACATAATGGTTATTCTTGAACACCAGCTCCTTGCCTCTCTAGACTACAAGATCGCTCTACCGCGTACTATGCTTCAGTATCGTTATGGAAAGTGACTTGTATAGTGTTTTGTTCTCATTTGCCTATGTATATAATAGATGGATATATCATTATCGCTCTAACGGCGTATAGTCTGTGCATATACTTACAATAATTATTCTTAGTGAGTTACTATAATGAGTCACAGTTATAAGGTAGTATTTTCATATCTTTATAAATTATAATATCTATGTACTCACAAGTTAATAGGTTTCACTCGAATCTAAATATCTATCAATTTAGACCTGTATATGGCGGTAAAGTTTCCTATAAGTATACTTATATTAATAACATCACAATTGTATCAATTTCTCATTTCAACCAGTTTGAACCACCAAAACGCTAAACATACCTTGCCGTCAATGAACTTTGTCGTAGACTGTTAAGAAAACTGAAAGGTTCTGACAAACTTTGTTGAATAAATACGCACAATATTAACCTTCCAGTAAGATGTTAAATTATTTGGTGTGTTGTTGGGGTTTGTAGTACTAGACGTTTGGTTTCAAACAAGAAGTTAAGTCTAGATCAAAACAGATTATGTTTCCTCATTGCTCCCTAAACTCAGGATAACGGCAATCTCTGTGCTTAATTTTGGTCGGTATTTCTTTGATATCCATTATTATCTTTAGGTTATACAAAATTCTTGAGATTTTTTTCAGAATGGATCGGCTCACTTAGACTTCCAAATAGGAATGTAGGTTTATCTGTTCTAGTTTCTAGTGTAGGGCAGTCTTGATTTTTGGTGTTGATCTAATGCAGTTCACTCATTCTTTTCGGCTCTCTGTACTCTTGGTTGGGGTGACGGTGGTTGTCCTGTTGATGTTTTCGCCTCTGAATCATTTATTTTACTCCTTGGGCTTTGCTTTTTGTTCTGTTTTCTCTAAGCAGGTGTGCATTTTTCGCTATTATCTCTCAACGCGCGAGAGTAAATATTCGTTTATGGAACTCCTGAGTGCACGTTCTTTTCGATTTATAGAGCCTTTGTTTTGTGCATGTCACTATAGGTGTCCCTGCAAAAATGTCCTAATACTCCTTTTGGCTTTTTTCCTTATTTGTTTTGTCTTGTTTATATTCCCCCTCTCTAGTGTTTTTCTTTCCTCCTACATTCGAGGGAGGGGCCCGGGGTGGGTCTGTGTTTTGTGTGTGCTGGTATAGTGTTGTTCTTTGCTCCCTAGCGTGTTGTTCTATTTGCTAAGCACTGTGATGGTCTGAGGTTGTTTGAGGGTCTAGGTTCAGATTGCGAGTCAGGCCTTGGCATATGGTGTTGTGTACCTTGGTCTTGCTGTGTGTTGGCTGGTGCCTGTGTTTGTTTCTGTGTGTTACTTTTGGATTTTTTTTTTTTTTTTCGGGTTTTCTAACAGAATGTATGCAAAATAAACAGTTCCGCTTGGATCTGGGAAATTGTTCGAGATATGGTGCATATTAGTATAGTATTGGTTATAAGGTATATCGCTCCATTTCTAAATTATAGTTATATTAAAAGGTTTGGAAGCTTCGCTTCGGGCCCTTTGAGATTGTTTAGAGAACAATTTAAATCAGAAGATTTTGCCGCACATATAGTTAGTCAGGGCGATGGGAGGCAAACGGGGGAGATCGTTGGTTTCACGTTGTGTGACACCTTCCCTGTTTGTCCTTCTAAGCTCACGACAGCTGTCACGTTCTTGATGCTAAAGAAGGGACGTACCGTGATTCCGGGCTTGGTTGCACTCTCTGCGCGCCCGCTGAACGTGGAAGCAAGGTGGTTTCACTTGTAACATTTCTTTGTGCCCGGCATGGGGTTGCAATTTTCGTCTAGTGCATTGCGCAGCTCGCATCGTGAGTGCGTTAAATTCTGGGAGAAGAAAATCTTCGTCTAGCATCGAATTGTTGGTGTAAGCCATGAGTAAGTCTCGCGCAACGGTCTAGAGACACGCAACCGTTGACTGGTCTCAATTTCAATATATTGTGCCTCACTCTTTTCGCTTGTCTGTCTGGCGGATAACGATTAGTTAGACTGGATTGACAGGAGAACTCGCTATGGGCCGCATTTCATGGGCCGCCATACGCTCATTTTTGCTTCTCTTTCAAGAGTTGGAGAATCAGATACCGCTTGCCTGAGAGCAGAAGGAGGAGTAGTACTGTCATATCCCCAGGAAAGTATTCTCGTTCTGTGATTTTGGAGAGGCTTGGTGTGACCTAGAGTTTTCCTACGTTGTGTGTGGGTTCCAGGCAGACATTCTTCTAAAGATGGATTGACGGTTTATCTGTTCGCTCTCTGTGGTCAAGGCTCAAGGTTTTGTTCTTAATATACTATTTTCTCCGCCGCGAAGTCGATTAAGTCTTGAGAGAGAGCCATGTTTAGTCAAGCTGTACAGGCCATTGGTACTTATACAAATTGGAGACGGGAGTTTGTTCAGTTGCTTTGATTGCTTCAGTTTGTTCTCTCTCGCGCTATCGAGCTGTACGCCGGTTCGAGTTAAGCAAGTGGGAGTAGAATTGATTATGAAGTTAGATGAAGGGCTCGGTAATCGGATACCGAGTGGTAGAGTTAGAGGTGCAGGTGAAGAAGATCATTAATGAAATTAGGGATAAAACAAACCCTGAGGAACACCTATTGACTAGAAAGAAGAAGTCGCTCCATCAACAGATCTTGAGCGATTTGAAAGGAAATAGATTAGGTAGCAGAGAGAGGAAACCAAAGGGGGGCTTGGCGAGTTAAGTTGAGCGTTGCATCTGATAATGTTTGGATATGTTAGCGCCACCAAGGTCTCCGTAGTTCTAAGAGCGAAAAAACCATAAATCGGTTAGATGGAATGTATATCGCGTAGACTTCTGCACGAGATTGGTTGCGATGGAGTGAGTTTCAGATGATCTAAGAGTGAGTTGAGAGGGTTTCAAAGATTTTTAGATAGAATACAAGTGGAGCTTACAGGGCGATAGTTAGAAGGATAGAGCGGCTTCCTTTTTCGGAATAGGTTGGCATGTGAGAGCTTCAACCTGAGGAAGTGAGGAAGCGTAGCTTAGTATTGGAGACACTAAGAGAAGATGAATATTAGTGATAATGAGCGAAGAGGCTTCCAGGAACAAAGTATTTTATGAAGACTTTTATACACGTTGCGAGGAAATTGCAACCACACCGCAACTACTTACGTAATCGCTAGACGGGCAGCGTCATTCCGAGCGCAGACGCTACATTTAAACGCAACGATTGCTTCTGACGCTTTAGACTATAGGGACTGACTTTTGGTCTTCTACTTACGGCATTTTAATGAACCTTTTACTGCGGCAGCGCCGTGTTCTACTACGTTCGTCTTTCGTTCCTAGACTTCCCTCTTATCTCTTTCCTTGGTTTATTCAGCTCTTTATTGTCCTTTCTGTAGCTTCTTCGTGGGCATTTTGGTGCTGAAGCCCCGTCTTGCGCTTTCTCCGTTTGAATAGCTTCGGGTGTGGGACGGCTTTTTCCACGACTCTGGCGGATTACCTGAGCGCGGTTTAAGTATTACTGGACAGATAGGCGAACCTAGCCCTTTGATATACTAGGAGAGGCATACGAATTCATTGCCAAAGAGGTACCTGGCAATTCTGTACAGGCGGCACGCTTTGTATTTTAGGATACGAGCATGAGGTTTGTGCTTGATGGCTCCCTGATCATGTGTGCATGCGCCGGGATTGTGTCTCTACTTGAGAGCCTCTTTTTCGTCTCAAAAGTATACTATCGTCTTTCCATTATATATCATGACCTTGAAGCGTTTAGTGATATGGCCAGTATTCATTACTTCTTCACTGAGGGGTCCCAGGCCTTTGCATTTTCACAGTATGTTCTGCCCCCCATTATTGGAGCATATTCTTGTAAAATTACAGTTCGCCTGTCGAATTCAAAAGCTATACTCTTTTTACATTCAACCTCCGTACTTGTGGTAAAGCATTGATGGTGCCCTCGCTGATTCGAAGGCCGCGGTTAACATCCCTTTCCCTTGTGCACATCACTTTTTCCTTTTTCTTGACTTACCGCTTTCTTCTTTTTCTTATTCGTATACTATCTTTCTTCTTCTCTGATTCATGGTCTTCTTTTCTCCCGTTACTTTTTCTTCTTTTCTTTCTCCACTTTTTATAATAACATAGAAAATCTCCTCAATCGATTATGTTTGGACTGGTTAATTACTTACTTGACACTTGTATTCTATACTCCTCTATTCATTACTGTCTGCTAGTGGTTCATTCAGGCAATCTTTTACATTTCTTCTTGAGATTTTTTTTATAGTAGACTTGCGCCTACGGCTAGGGAAATCTTTGCTAGAGTTTTCTTAGCCGTTTCGGACATTTAATTCACCCATTAGTTATTCACGAGTGGGTGCGGCTGGTGGAGTTGGCCCGGTAGGTTAGGCAATCCCGGCATAATCCACTTATGATCCCGTTTTACCGCTTCTATTTTACTTCCTCCTCACACACATGACTATATGGCCTCTCACATTCGATAAATCAACTCTCCCTCATTCGAACATTTCTGTGATTTGTAGATTCTTTTAACTTTTTCGGCGAGGCTCACTGCTGTCGGATGAGTTTATGGATAGATGATTGAATCACGTATTTATTCTCGGTATCTCATAGTTCTTCCTCCTCCATTTTATAGTCGTCTATATTTTCTTCGTGTCTGCGTTACTACGTGCCCCACTTCGATATTTCAGTAAAGGATAATTTTTCTCATCCTACCTTGATCTCATCTTTTTAATTCTTTGATTGGGTTCATCAATTCCTCAACTCTCGTCTGGACATTATATGTTCATGTATTCCTTGGTAGTTGTCTCTTTTGTATCTCTTCCCCTGTCATCAATGAAAACTTACGCCTTGCAGAAATTCTCTCTAATCTATAATTTCTTACTTCTGAGTCCTCTCTGTCTCAGAATTTATTTATCTGCCAAGAACCCCAAAATTTATTTGCCAAATAGTCTCTGTCAAAGATGCTAAAATTTTGTTTTTCAGTTAAAAAACAGCAGTATTCTAGTGTCAGATAATTCAAACTATGTGATAACTCTCATATATAATTTTCCCTATTGGCCTCCTTTATCCCAATTGTAAAGTTATCTTTGTCGTAATCTATTTTATAGTTATCATCAATATTTTATAATATTTTTTCTTTTCTCGGTTTCCATATTTGTTTCCAAGTACATTTTATTGTGGTTTTTGAGGCAGATATACAGCCATAATTTGTTTGTTGTTAATACTGATTGATATATCTGAACAAAATAGTTTAAGTTATGTTTATATAAAGAACATTAATTTTAATGGGTTGCTAATACGTTTATTATATGTTGTTCTAGGCATGGTGGGGCAGTAGCGATATGATAGTGTGCGGTTTTGGGGGTTTTTGCTCTTCTTTGTGATTAAATTGTTGTGAGTGTATACCTGAGCGTCAGAACCTTGTCATGTAACATGGCTGAGAGCCGGTACTTTTTTGTGTAGGTATGATCTGTGGTGCCAGGTCGATGTGTTTGTTAGTCTATCGCTTTGCTGTCTCACAAATTGTGAATTTTCACTTAATGCTTCTCTACTTTCCTTCTAGCATAAAAATTTGTGAGACGTATTTGCGGATTGCGTAGGGGGGTCGAAGTCGGCTTCCAGGGGGTGTTGCAGGCGTCTGGGTCAGTGACAGTAGTTATGTCCGGAAGTAGAAATAAGGCTATGTGTCTTCACAAAGTTTAGTAATTGTGTTTCCGACTCTTACGTCCAACAGCTTATGTGCTTATGCCCAACAGTAGCTTCCGTAAACTTATCAGGCCATCTACCGTTGATGTCAACTTCAATATGATTAATTTAAAATGAGTTTGTTTTTATGATAAATACCCAATGCTTCAGTAAATTTCTTAAAAGGCGTGTTTTGCTTGTGATTAGCTAGGTGCTAGTGGAAATTACTTGCGGTTAAGTTTGGGCATTTGTTGTTTTTTTGCGGGTGGTCCGGACGTTGCCGCCATTTGTAATTGTGCTTGGGCGTAAACGAAATATATATTGCATTTGAGGGCGCTCAGCACCATATGCATAAGATTGTAAAGAATGGGTTTGAGTGAGCCCGGTGCGCCGGTGGTATACTGGTTGGCTCAAATTTTGCTTCGTGGGCGGGGCTCCTTCGCAAAAAAGTTGGTGGCTCATTCGTCATAATCAGATTTCTTAGCTTTTGGAAGCTAGCTTCATTTTGGTTTAGGCTGAGAACTCCTCAGTAGCTATTAGTCTTCTCGCATCCAATCTTGATCAAAGCCAACGACGCTTATGAATAAAGTTTGGTTAATAATTTACATATTTAGTATAATATCTAAAAATATCTTAAAGACGAATGTTTTTCGGTTTTCATATCAAATTCATACTATTTATATGTACTCTTTATCTGGGAATTGATGAGAAGAAGACACCTATTATGTACGGTAGCCGCAAACACTCTTATTGTCGCTCACTATTTGGGTTGGTTAAAGCCAAACTGATCGTATTTAGCTTTTATCGGGTTGTAGTAGGGGCTCGTGTGAGCAGTACTCATAGCTGCGTGTCCTATCAATATATTATTACGTCGGTAGTTGAGGCGTTATATTATATGATGCAGGTTTTATATCGTAGTATATTACCTGTAGTAGTAGTTCTACTTCTATATTCTCTACCTTACTCCGCTGCTGTGAGGGTTATGATACGTGACACTATTAATGTGAGCGACATTAGACTATATATACTGTTATATTGCTTATATTACGTGTACATATACTAGTGCTTCCCCTAGCCATAGTATAATTAGTCTGGCCGCTACTTAAATGTACGCATTCAATTTTATTTATTTACCAGTTATAGTGTATATAGCTTACGTCTGAGGCTAGTGTCTTCGGCGGATGTCTGTGCGTGGAGTGTCTTGTGGATGCGTTCTTCCTGGGCGTAATGCCGGTTCGGCCGGTCCGCCTCTCCCGTTGCCTGGGCTGGTCTTTCGTGCTGATGACCGGGCTGTGCGGCGGTGACGGCTGGCCCCTTCGCTCTATCCTCTTCGCGTCTCCGTGGGTGGCCGTGCTTTTGTGGGATTTGCTGGTATCCGGCATTGTCTCTTTTTGGGCTGCGCTTCTTCGCAGGGCGGCGCTGAACGGTCGGCGTGCATAGCCACCTCAATATATTAATAGGTACCTATACACTAAAGTAGTATATTATATCTACCTGGTACTCTATCCTGGTTATTATTACTTAGTTAGTCATCCTCCCCTAATATATTTAAGCGCCGCGTATTGAGCCCTTTAGTACATGGTTATTTAGAGTATATGTACGTGTTATATAACGTAGTTTTGCTTAGTTGCCCGGCTGTTCGTTATCCTAGTACTATTAGGTGGAGGTCGATGTCATCGTATTCTCCTTTTATCATCCTTATATGTATCGGCATCCCGGCTGGTTTTTCTTTGCGTTGATTGTGCGGGCCGCTTCTCTGCGGGATCACTTAACCTGGATGTGCCCACTTAGGCCCTGTCTCGAACTTGAGTGGTCTTGCTGTGTCCCCTCTTGCCCCGCAACACCTAACATCTGCGTCGGGCACTATGTGATACCACACGCTGATGGATTCGGATTTGTGTAGCTGTCTCTTCCCTTGCACCCTGTTGTGCCCCTGCGGCGCCGCTCCATTGGCTCTTTACGGTTTCTGGCCCTGCCTCCGCGGCATGTCTTTCTCTCGCGTCCCGTGTTTGTGTGGGTCATGTCCACTTAACTAATGTGTTAAGCCCGCGGTGGATTTCTTGGAGATAGTTCGTGGATGTTTCGAGGTGTCGGTAAAAACTTTTGAAAATGACTTTGAAAGCATTATGTCCAATCCTATTTATTGTTGCTATTATTATTGAGCTTATATCATGTGTGGTCATACTGCATTATTTATTTCATTATTAATTATTTGAGCGTTATTTTGAATCTTTTTAGTCTTGTGGATGATCGTTTTATTTATTATCTTTATTCCTATTCTATTTTGATTGTGCTCGTCAGGAGTTCTGATACTATTTATGATCATTCATGGATTTTATTATATGTTATGGAATCTAAAGTGCCTGTCACTCTGAAATTTTCCCGTAGTCCGATTGAGTCAAATTGGCATCTGAGTGTCATGTGATTTAATTTATTAAGTATATCTATCTGACATTGATGTATTAGTAATTAGGATAATAGCGCGTGGCGGGTAGCTATCTCTTTATATCTTGTCTGTACCCTATGCTCATGTAGTTTTGGTTTTGTGTGGTACGCCTTACTGGACTCGAACTAGTTATGGCGCTATTTGGTATCGCCTTTGTTATATTTTTTTATTGAGCCGCCTCCGGTACTACGGGTAGCTTTGAGCCCTCACACTATGTCGCTCGGTCCGGCTGTCTACTGGTTAGCTGTGAGTGAAGGGCGTCGCTTCTGCTCCGCTGGTATGGTTGACACCCTTGGTCCCTATTCTGATTTATGCGTTTTAACCTTATTATATTCGCTTACTTCATTTGTATGTGAATCCCGGGATTGTGAGTGCTGTTATATATATACGTGCGTCTAGGTAGGTGAGCCTAGTTCGCTTGCGTAGGTCTAGCAGGTGAGTTGGTGCCCTTACTATCCTATTCTACAGGTGCTTTCACGGGCTCTAATCCTGCGTGCGCTCATCTAGCGTTTGTAAATATTATATGTCACTATTAGAGGTTGGTATGTTTTATTTATTATATGATGCTGTTCTATAGTCTAGTGTGAGTGGAGCCCCCTCACCCTTACCTACCTTTAGGTGGGGGGGTTTTGCGTCGTACCGTATCTCGCTCCGGTACTTGCACCTTATGTTCGCTGTTCTTCATTCTGGTGCCTTCCGGTGGTGCGCGACTTGCTCTGGGACTGCGCCTTATAGGTCGGCCGATTTGTGTGGTGTGCTCCGGCCCTTACGCGCTACTGCAGTGTATGTATTCTAGTATGGATTGGTTTACCTCTGGTTACGGTATGGTGCTCATCGGCAGTTATTTATGGTATTCGGCTGTCTTAGTTGAGTGCGTTATCTTGAGTTACATAAATACCTCCTCACCGTTGCACGCCTGTGCCCGTGGCTAACCTCGGTCCGTCCAAGGAGTGTTTTCCTCACGACTGCGCCGTTATTTGGCCTGTATGCGCGGCCGGTGCTCCTCGCGTGCTGTCCGCGTTTTTTGTGTCCGGTCCGTTTGGGCCTGGGCGGGAATGGCCCTTCCTTTGCGGCTCCTCGTGGGGTTCTGTCCTGTGTTGTCCTCGGCTTTGGGTGGCTCTTTATTTGGCCGCCGTGCTCCGCCCTTTCTGGTTGCGGGGCCTGTCGGGGCTTTTTTCTATTTTGCCTTTGTTCCTGCACGTTGGCCGTTGCTCCTTCCCTTACCGTGTTTTCTTTCCCTTTCCTCTATTTGGCTCACCCCTCTTGGCGCCCCCTTGTGGGGACCTGCTGGGCCCTCTGTCTTATTTCTCTTCTGCAAGCCCCTCCAAAATTTAAAAATGGTTCCAGGTCTCTCTTCATTTAATCGATGTGTTATTAGAATGCACTATGAAATTTCTTTTTGGTCTTTCTATATATCAATACTTAGTTAGATCTGACATTTCTTTCTTTTTTAATCAATTTTACGTATACATTCTTTCTTCATTCTTATCTCTCTCTAAAAATTAGTAATTCATTTCTCAACTATCTTTTAAGCAATCTAATCGTATTAATTCTAGTCTTACAAAGGTAAATCTTTCCTTTTTTTTCCAAACTTGCAATATTGTGTGCTCGTACTTCCGATTATCTTTTTATTTTTCTCAATAATTATCTTCAATACGTGTTTAAAGGGATTAAACATTTGGGCCCGTACCTTCTTGCCGGCCCCCTTTTGGACGATTGGAAGGCATTCCGCTGCCTTTTTATAGAGAGTGTGTTAAAATTGTAAGTGGTGTGGACAAATGTACTTACAAAGGATAACGATACCGCGCTTCGGTTCGCCTCCGTCCCCGCCCTCGCTTCTCGCCCGCTCCGCACTCCGTGTGTGTGAGCTGTTCGCTCCGCCTCCGAAAAAAAATAAAGAACTTCACCGCCTCCCTCTCCCGTTGCAATACAGTGCTTCCTATATTAAAAATTATGCATCAATTTCAGCTGAAAATTTGTTTGACCATAAGTTTGTTTGGACAAATGTCCTTCTA
>JABUQX010046981.1:0-35767 GCA_015478945.1 Trachelipus rathkii
TTTCTCAGCCATTTGTTGCAATATGAAGATTTCATATGTACAACCACCACCACTTCTAAATTTACCATGCTCTTCACCAATCAGTCCCTCGCCGCACTCTTTCAACCAAAATACCATTATATATCTTCCCTAAAAAACTCGATTAACTAATTCCCCTATAGTTCTTACAGTTCCCCTTATCTCAGTTACCCTTATACAAGGGTACTATTACTGCTCTCCAATCCTTCAGAACCATACCTTTCATAAACGCTTTGTTACACAATTTCCATTTCCAGCCAATCACAATCTCGCCTCCATTCTTGATCATTTTCACCAGAAATTCCATATATATACCTACAGATTTACCATTCTTCAACTTTCTTACTCTATCTAGTACCTCATCCCCAAAAGCAAAATACATATTTCTTCTAACACCATCAAACCTACACACATTCGCTATCACCTTCATTACTGCCTATGTTATATTGATTTTCGGAGGGTTCCCTCCACACTCTCCTCACATCCATTTTATCAGTCACAAAAGTAGCATCAATATTCATTATTTTATGAAGATTCGATTCCCCTTATTATCTTTCTTAACCTTTCGTACTTCCTTCCGGAAGAGCTTTTTATTCCCTTGTAATTTCCTATTTATCCTCATTCCTAACTGTTCATTTACCTCTCTTTTTTCCCCCTCTTTCATATGCATCTTTTAGTCTTTCTTTTTTCCTCTCTACATATTTCGATACACCTTTTCTTGAGACCTTATCAGTGGCTTTTAGCACATTCAACCACGCCTCTTTTTTTACTTTTAATCGCTTGCATTACCTCTTCATTTAACCACTCACTGTTGACATTCTTACTTTCTACTTTAGCACATCCACATACTTCTCGCACTACTAACAAATGTTTCCTTCATTTACGTACAGATTTGTTCATGTTTCATCTTGTTCACATTCAACTGATTTATTTTCCAAGTGCTCCCATACTTTTCCTTATAACCTTGTTCATTTAACTTCTCACTCTTAATTCTACCCACTTCCTTACTTATCTCTTTCCTCTCCAGCCATACCCCACTAACTTAATCTTACAGAATACAACGTAATGATCTGATATTCCAATCCCCAACCTCCTCACTGATTTACGTCCATCACATACCTCAACATCTTCACAAACACAAGATCATTCATACTTTTGTCTTCTATACCATCTCTACCTACCCCAACACTCGTATAGTTATGAATACTCTTGTGCCCAAAGAATGTGTTACTTACACACATACCTCTCTCCTCACAGAAATCAATCACCTTCCTTCCATTCTCATTTTCTCCCGCAACCCCAAAAGCAACTGTTATACCATCCCTTTTTTGATCACTTATCCAACCATTTGTCACCCAACACAATCAATCTGAAGCTACTACTCACCCCTTTTTAAACATCATTCAGATTACTCCAGAAAGTCACGCTATCCTTAATATCACCCTCGGATCTACCATATGTTACAACCACACATACCTTGACCTTATCAAATAAAAATTTAACCATTGAATTCTAGTACCCTTTTGAAACAAAATCCATCATAGCCCTTTGTCATAGGTCACTCATCTGAATCGCAACTCCTTTTCTCCCTCCTCTCATTCCTCTCCACACCAGCACACACACACACACACACATTTCACCCCACATCACTCATTTTCACCACTTCCTTTCATCTTTGTTTCAGTCATAGCAAGCAAATCGAATTTATCCTTTTTAAATACATCCATAACCTCTCTTCTTCTCATCATTTATTCCTCTAGCATTCCATGTACCCAAACGATTCATACAATTTTGCCGGAAGATCAAGGTTGCTTGCGGCGGCCACGACCAGGTCAGATTTATGCATAAGCATTCCTAGGGATTTACCTTTCTTCAACTTTCTTACTCTCTCTTTACCCTTTCTAAATACATCCATCTACTATCCTTTTCTCCTCAACATACACTGTGCCGTTGTCTGTAATAGTAGTAGTGTTTTATGGTTTGCATGTGATACAAATAGTCTATTCCTGTGTGAGAAGTGTGGATACGAAACAAGGTGTATGTAAAGGAGAAAAGGATAGTAGATGGATGTATTTAGAAAGGGTAAAGAGAGAGTAAGAAAGTTGAAGAAAGGTAAATCCCTAGGAATGCTTATGCATAAATCTGACCTGGTCGTGGCCGCCGCAAGCAACCTTGATCTTCCGGCAAAATTGTATGAATCGTTTGGGTACATGGAATGCTAGAGGAATAAATGATGAGAAGAAGAGAGGTTATGGATGTATTTAAAAAGGATAAATTCGATTTGCTTGCTATGACTGAAACAAAGATGAAAGGAAGTGGTGAAAATGAGTGATGTGGGGTGAAATGTGTGTGTGTGTGTGTGTGCTGGTGTGGAGAGGAATGAGAGGAGGGAGAAAAGGAGTTGCGATTCAGATGAGTGACCTATGACAAAGGGCTATGATGGATTTTGTTTCAAAAGGGTACTAGAATTCAATGGTTAAATTTTTATTTGATAAGGTCAAGGTATGTGTGGTTGTAACATATGGTAGATCCGAGGGTGATATTAAGGATAGCGTGACTTTCTGGAGTAATCTGAATGATGTTTAAAAGGGGGAAGTATTAGCTTCAGATTTGATTGTGTTGGGTGACAAATGTTGGATAAGTGATCAAAAAAAGGATGGTTAAACAACAGGTGCCTTTGGGGTTTGCGGGAGAAAATGGAGAATGGAAGGAAGGTATTGATTCTGTGAGGAAGTGAGGCTATGTGTGTAAAGTTCAACACATTCTTGGCACAAGGAGTATTCATAACTCATACGAGTTGGTTGGGTAGGTAGAGATGGTATAGAAGACAAAAGATGAATGATTCTTGTGTTTGTGAAGAGTTGAGTATGTGATTGGACGTAAAATCAGGGAGGAGGTGGGGGATCTGGCAATATCAGATCATTACGTTGTTTCTGTAAGATTAAGTTAGTGGCGTAATAGATTGGGGAGGAAAGAGATAAGTAAGAAAGTTGGGTAGAATAAGAGTGAGAAGTTAAATGAAAAAAGGGTTATATAAGGAAAGTATAGGAGCAACTTGAGAAAATAAATCAGTGAATGATGAACAAGATGAAACTTATGAACAATCTGTACGTAAATGAAGGAAACATTTGTTAGTAGTGCGAGAACTTTAAATAATGTGTAAGAGTAGAAAGAAGAATGTCAACAGTGAGTGGCTTAATGAGAGTAATGCAAGCGATAAAGTATAAAAAGAAAGACATGGTGGAATGTAGCTAAAGCCTACGATAACGGTCTCCAAAGAAATAGGTGTAATCTCCGAAATATTGAGAGAGGGATAAAGAAAGTAATTTACTAAAAACGATGCACAGATGAAAAGAAGTGGCGAAAAAAGAGAGGTACAACATGAACAGTCAATAGGAATGAGCGATAAACTAGAGAAATTACAAGGGTAAACTTAAAAGATTGAGCTCTTCCGGAAGGAAGCTACCGACAAAGGCTTATAGAAAGATAATATAGGGGATCGAATCTTCAGACTTTAAAATAATGAATATTGATGCTACTTTTGTGACTGATAAAAATGGATGATAGAGAGTGCTGGAGGGAACCCTCCGAAAATCAATATAACATAAGCAAGTACATGAGGTGATAGCGAAGTAGTGTGTAGGTTGATGGTGTTTAGAAGAAATATGATTTATTTTGGCCTTTTGGGATAGTACTAGATAGAGTAAGAAAGTTGAGAATGGTAAATCTGTATATATATATGTGTAATTCTTGAAAGATGATGAATAGAAATGGAGGCGAGATTGTGATTGCTGGAAATGCAAATTGTTTGTAATCTATGTAACAAAGACGTTATGAAAGATATGCGTTCTGAAGGATGGCGAGTAGCACGTAATAGTTACCACATTGATATAAGATAAACTGAGATAAGGGGAACTGCTAAAGAACAATGTGAATTAGTTAATCGAGTTTTTTAGGGAAGATATATAATGGTAGTTTTGTTTGAAAGAGTGCGTCGAGGGAGACTGATTGGTGAAGAGCATGGTAAATTTTATAGTGGTTGGTGGTTGTAATATAAGCAGTAAAGCATAACAAAATGCCTGAGGAAAAATGATAATAATAATAAATGAATATTAGGTTTTATGGACTGTGCCAACAGGCATATAAACTTGGATTAGTAAGAACCTCGAGTATGTTAGTGACTATGGTGTTTGGTGGTAGGCTTACCAAAATGGAATCTAAATATGATAGTCATAAGTGAATCTTATGTAAAATAAATGGAATTGAAGTAAAACAGTTTAAATTATTTATTAGCGGAAAGTGAGGCAGGAGATGTCATATCTTCCTCGTTATTTAAGATTCGTAAATAGAATGGGCTGATGAAAAGAATAAGAAAGTAGGAGTGGTAGGGAAAAAGTGTAAAGGACTGATGTGATTATGGAGGGAGAGTGTAGGGTAGGATGCCACTGCTAATGCACGCTGATATGATTGGTTTTGTGAGCGATATCTGTGAGAACGAGAAGTGAGAGATGAACTTGAATAAAGGGCGTTTTTTGACCAGGGGTATATAAAGGTTGAGGTTTGAAAATAATGAAATGAGAATAAATGTGCATGGTAAGTAGTGAGACGAGTCGACATCGTGAAATCATGTTGCGAGGGAAGCAGCACATGGCAACAAAGTATCAAAGCTTTTAATATTTAGGCATATGATGGAGATGAAAAGGAGCGTATGCATGCAGTGTTAATATGAAAAGTTGATGAATGGAAGGAAAGTGGCTGGGGCATGTAAATCACTTGTGAAACTGCGAAAGGGTACTAAGCTAAGTGCAGGGTATGGCACGGCGTTAGGTATAGGGTTAATGTTTCAAGTAGTGACAAGTTATGGCTGTAGGAATAAAAGTAAGCGAGTAAGAGATGTAAGACACAAAAGATTCTTAGGGGGCGTTGTGTTAGGTGTGAAGAATTTATAAAATGAGGAATAAACGTGTTGATTGTTGGGTGTTGAAGAAATGTGATAAATGAAGACAACAAATGAGGGTAATAAGATGTCTTGGTCAGAATAAAATGGTAATTGTATGAGATGTCGGTTGGTTAAGCAGCAATGAATAGTACATGAGTGGTGCTGGGAACATGACACGCTGAGACGAAAAACTGAAGAAAAGTATGGATTGAATCAGCGTAAAGGAATTTTGGAAAGGACAGTGCATAGTTTTGCAGAGGCGAGTATGGAAAAGGGTGAGGGCTACAGGGCTGCAGTGGTACGGTTTGTGACTATGATGAATGGTTGTGAGCCTGGTCCACAGGTATAAACCTAACACATAGACCGATCGATGCCAACACGTAGAGGCGTACCGTCGATGGTTCGCTATGAGCCCCTAGGCTAGGTGGATATTTTTTGACTGCGACGAGCAGTCATTTAAGGTATGGAGGGGATGGTAGAGGGTTTTTCCTTTCGCCTTACATCATGCCCTTCTATCTCAACTATTCCTATTTCCAGTCATACGATATGCACCCTACCCCATATCTTTGGGAAGAGAAGGGAGCAGAAAGAAAAAAAAAGAAATAATAATAAAATCAATAACTCAATAATAATAAAATAATAATATAATAATAATAATTAATAATAATAATAATACAATACATAAATAATAATTAATAATAATAATTAATAATAATAGAAAAACGACAAAATCGCGCTGACAGAATCTAATAATCTTATAGAGGATGTCTTAAATGAGGCAAAATATAGTGGGCCTTATCGTGTAGTCAAGATAACTAATAATAATAAGTAATATAAGAAAATAATAAATCAATAATTAATAATGAATAAATTAATAAATATAATAATAATAATAATAATAATAATAAATTATAATAATAATAATAATAATAATAATAATAATAATAATAATAATAATAATAATAATAATAATAATAATAATAATAATAATAATAATAATAATAATAATAATAATTCAGAATCGTATATATATGCAGAAGGACGAAAGCTTCTGATAAATTTATGAAAATAACTTTTATAAAAAAAAGTATTTTTTATCAATTAATTATTTAGGCATTTTTTAAATAATTTATTTACTACATTGAGAGACTCAGTCTTCTTGGCAAATTAGGCTCCGTATATTCAATTAAAAAATTTAATAATAATAATAATAATAATAATAATAATAATAATAATAATAATAATAATAATAATAATAATAATAAAGCAAAAAACCACTTTCTAATAAAAAAGAAAGCAGAGAATAATGGTAAAATTCAATCAAAACGAGCTTACAGCTCACACTCACTTTAAACCACAAATTGAATATTAGGTGCAGTGTGGGGAATAGAGATCGTTGTAAAGTGAGGGATTTTCTGCTTCATATATGTGATTACTTGTGTTGGAATTTCGGCCAAAACATCTTTGGCGAGAAGCATTTTGCTGGCGTAGGAAGACCCAGCCGCTAGATGTCTCCTAAACTCTTAAAATGAAGAAACAAACACACCAAAAGTATTCCCAATTAATCCACAGAGAAAATAGAATCAACAGAAATGCAAAACCAAAAGAAGATACAATGAGAATAGGATTCACCAACACAAAAGAATAATGAAATTTTATATACGGTATATGTATTTTAATTATTTTACACAAAAAGCTATACATACAGATAGTAAAACAAAACAATGTAATAAAAATCATGTGCAAAAGTCTTATTACGTCACACTTTTTTTTTAAGCAAGAAATGTATGTACAATTTTCAAAATATACAAATTAGTCTCAAAGACAATATGGACAAATAAGACCGACATAAATATACACTTAAAATTATATTTACTTAAAAGAAGTTGGAAACTTTTGTCTTACTTTGCCTCATAATATTTATACTGGACTACTATTTTATGGTACTATAAATCAAACTATGCTGAAATTTCCGTTACTTACCTACAAACTGAACAATGTCTCTTTCTGCATACCGTCCCTCATAACTAAGTCGCTTTTCGTCACCGTCAAGAAGTTCCATGGTACTGAAGACCTCATTTCCAACCCCAACAATAATTACAGAAAGCGGAAGACGAGAAGCTTCTACACAAAGCTTTCTATAGTATCATTCAAACTGATATATAATATATAAAATTATTATATACATTTATTAATTATATATGTTAATTATATATATAATATAAGTTATATATATTAATAACTATATAATATAGTACTCTCATATATATATATATATATATATATTATTATTATATATATAAACTATATTATTTATATATATATATATATACTATATATATTACAACTGGCGTCGTCTATCAAAGCGCTTCATAATCGAATGCCAGACTTGAAATACATGCCCTTTATAAACTATGTTTGCATGGTCAGTATAAAGTTTGATAAATATTTAATGTATATTACAAAAATATTTAAACAATTATTAGATTAAAATAATATGTAAATATTTTATTTAGCAATACAAAAGGATAGTTAACCATCATATTTAATATACGGTCCCTTTTAAGAATCCTTCTATGGTGGTAAGAATAATAATAATATATAATAGTAATAATAGAAATAATAATAATAATAATAATAATAATAATAATAATAATACATAATAATAATAATAATTACTCAATAATTTATTAATTTAAAATCTATTTTTGAAATTGAACATTTAAGGATAATATAATTTCAGTATGAAGAGAAGTGCGGGTTTCCAAGAAAAATTTGCTGCTTTTTTTAATAATTTGTACTCCCATTAATGGGAGTCCAGAATGGACTATTCAACGTCTATCCTCTCACATCTGATTAAGAATGATGCCTTGTAAGAATTACATTTCGGTCAACTCATCAGCTAAAGCGATAATTAAAAGACCCATGGTTTTATAGAGGTTTATGCCACACTAGACGGTAACTGCTGCAGAGCACTTCAGAGTTTATATAAAAATAATGGAAGATCTGCATGAATGAAATTTTATAAAGTTTTGTAATATTATGACATACCTGAACAGTGAAAATTTGTGTGTACTTAAGAAGTTCTATGGCTACGAACGTTTCCAACAATACCGTCGCTGCTCAGATCCCTTCTTCTGTTTTTGACTTATCTGTATATAGAAGTATCTAATAAGTGATTTGAAAGAGAAAACAAGTTCCTGGAGTATAAAGGACCTTTTTGTTCAATTGCTCTTAACAAAACAAATGTTGCTTCACATGAAATGGCGAGTTAAACACTTTCAGTTTGAAATAAGATACTTTAGCGAGTTTGAATCAAAGCATCCTGAAAGGTTTTCATAGAAAATTGCCATTTGTTAGAAACTATAAAGATTCTCCAAATAGTTACAACTAAAGATACTACAAATAGCTACTATTTCTGTAATAAAAGAGAAGGAGGGGAGGGTGAAAGCTTGTACAAGAAAGGGGTCAACAAGATAATTTGAAGGACAATGATTAACTTCTTCACAGCTTATAATACACTCTAAATATTGAAATACTTGTTTAGATGCTGATCTATAAATGGACCCATAATCAAGTCTTGACTGACTAATGGAAATGGTTTGTTTTGGAGGTATTGTCCTGTCAGCTCCGAAAGAGCTTACTGAAGAACATTTAAATTTTAATTTATAATTCTTTTCAATAAGTAATATGAATGTTCTACCTGCTTATATACTTAATTCATACAAGGTAAAGAAAACCACCTAAAGAATTTTTTTAGACAGACCTGTAACAATAGATACACTTACCTGTAATAATGCCATCCGTAATAATTAAAAGAATAAAATAATTGGAACCATCTATGAATGATTGAGCAAATCTGCTGACATGATGAATGACAGGAGATAAATTTGTTGGACCATATAAGCGTACAGTATGCAAAGAGCGATTATATGCATTGAGAATTCCTTCCAATCCTTGGCAATATGGGTTGTCAGGACTGCCATTTAAGAAAAATTTCATGGCTCACATGCATGTCTGGAGGAAGCTGAGCACCAAATCCGAGAGCGGGAAACATTTTATCAGTATCATAGTCCTGAATTATTTCACCAACTGCTTTCATAGCAAGAATATACTGATTGTCATATCCATGCTGTCTAAAATGTAAGGAATTTGGCTTTTGCGGATCGCCATTAGAAGCAGTAAAATCAACAGCAACAGTAAAGTGTATCTGAAGTCCTCCTCTGATATATTCTAAGAATGTAGGTTCAACATGCACAGAAATGTTATTAAGAATAAGATTCCCAGAGCCTTTATAACCACTTTTCTTATCTTTTTTGGGATTTATAAAAGTGTACACATTCTGAGAACCAGACCCTCCCTTTAAGGTTTTAAGGTTAGTTTGAAACTCTCCTATTAACTTATGAGAACCATCAGAATCCCAATCAAAACACTCAAATTTTATTGGTCTATTCTCATCATTCTCATCAGCACCACATAGAGTCCTAGCAGGAATTATAATCTGCTTCCAATTGGGATTTAAATTTTTTTTAATAACTTCAGTTTTGTGTACTGCAGTAAATACATTATCTTGTAAAGACCTAGAAATTACAAGGAATGGGTCACTTTTACCAAGAAAATCTTTTTTATCCAAATCCTTTGCAGATACATTTAAAGTAACAATTTCATTTGACCCAGAAACTTCTTCTCCACTGACAATTAATGTGCCACCACTTGTAAGAGGTTTCTTGTACAGAGAGCCTTGATATGACATAAATTTCTTTTCACATGAGAGTCTTGGACTTTTGTTTAGAAGACTTGTATTCCAATCATAGACATGGATCTAGAAGTTTGTTTCTTCAAATCTTAATCAACTCAAATTTTCTTAACCCAATAGTTTTAAGTTATCTGCAAAAATAATTTAATTCTCCAATTTCAACATAAGTATCTGACTCGTTTTTATAAAAAGAAACATAATTTGTAACTTTTAATCATCACATATTCGTCACGCAGATTTCTGAAAGAATAACAAATTAATGAAAACTATAGAAAATTAAATTACATGTAGAGATTTAAACATTGTTAAGTGAAATTATAAGGTTCATAAAAATAACCAAACTGTGAAATTTAAAATACCTTGTCATAGATGGTGCGGGTAATTTTAAGACATATACTTGAATAGGTGCGAAGTTATAGCTAAGTAACACCAAATATCTTAATAAAAATTGATAAAATTTTTTAAAATTTATGATTTTTTTTTATTTTAAAATATGGGCTAATAATATTAAATAAAATAATACTTTAGTGCTTAACTAACTAAATAATAAATAAGAAGTATAAAGTTTCTTAATTTTATTTTAGAGGAAAAATTAGAATAAAGACCGCGAGTGTAAATCTTATAATTTCATTTGCCATTATATATATAATAGTATATATATTATTCATATATATATATATATATATAATATAATATATATATATCTATATATATATGATTATATTAAATATATACTATAATATATATTTATATAATTATATATATTATTATATATAAAGTTATACTGTATATATTATACTTTCAACCTTTAGTAATAAGTATATATATATAATATATATATATAAATGGAGAAGTTATGCGATGTTAGATAAGTTAATATTATAGTATAGCATATATTTATGGGATAAAGTATTCGGTTGCGGGTGATCCTGCAAAATATTTTTGTATGGTATTGAAAAGACTGGATGAGTACTTGTATCGGTAATAGTATAAAGACTAGCAGTTCTGATATTGGTACAGTATAACTAATATAATATATTATATATATTAGTTATATATATGTTATATATATATATATAATATTACTATAGTTATTAGATATATATAAATAATCGTATTATGGCTCTAGATACTATAATGGTGTAGGAGTAAAGGTTATAATGAGCGTATAATAAATCATGGAGCACCGAGCTTGGTATAATTAGAGGTGCTATATATTATTGATCTGTCTGAGCAGTATATATATCATATATTATATCTTATGGGTTTGAGCTTAACGGTAACTAAATTAGTTAGGGGATATGAATCTATCTTGTAGACTAATCTGGGGTTAGTGCATATATATAGTAATTTGTTTGGACATATTGACTTCTCTGAGTGACTAGATCAGATTCTTAAAATCTCTCAGTCGTTTGATTAAGCGATTATTGCTACTGCTTCCAATGTTGCTGTATATGATTCCATCATAGTGCATCAATATGACGAGAAACTGAGGCGCCTATAGAACTAGTATAGAGACAACAGTCTGTGCTGTAAACTCTCATTAGTAGTTTACTTAGCGTATGTGTATGTAATGTTTTCAATCTCAAAAGTCTATCTATGGTGAATATTGGATATCATGTCTGGATCCTTGTATTACAAAAACACTAAAAACTGATCAGTTCTTTACAAAAATTTCATTAATAATTCTAAATGTCAACACTGTGGTTATAAGCTGAGAAATAGATAGTAAGCAGAATATAAGAAAGATATAAATTGACTACAGTCCAACATGAGATAATAACTGTCCCCAAAATTAGGCAGTGGTTAGCGACTTATAAATTATAAAGTGCCTACATTAGAAGATTCTTAAAGCATCTACCAAATAAAATCATTTATAGAAAATACTACTATACTTACATAGCAGATACACTCAATTCAAGTTTTGTTACAGGAGTGACATAATTAGATGGTGTAAAAGTGTTCTGCATATTGATACAAGCTCAGATTTTAATTTCAGCTTTCAGAATTAAAATTTAATAATCTCTTGAAATAGTTTTAAATGGATCTATCTGAAAATAAGAAATGGTAACTTTATTTCAGTTGTGATAGATAATGAGATAGGAGAAGGATTGGGAGGGATATTCAGCTTGTTGTAAATAACATGTTGATTGTTACATTAAAAAAAAAATCTAGCTTTTTAACAGAATATGTCATATACTAATAATATAATAATAATAATAATAATAATAATAATAATAATAATAATAATCAATAATAATATAATAATAATAATGTAATTAATAAATCATAATAATAATAACATAAATAATAATAATAATAATATACATTCATGAATAATAATGAATATTATTAAGTAATGAATAATAATAATTAATAATGAAGGCGTCTGATCAAGAATTGACTCTCTAAAGATCAAAGTGCGTCGGGTGGGTGACTTGGACCACTTTAGGTATAACTTCGTCTCCCAACTTTCCCTTAACCCTCGCGACTACGCTGCGGACGTTTTGCGTCGGATAATTCGCGCGATTACGCTGTGGACGTAAAACGTCCGCTCAAACTTTTGTTAAAAATTTTCGTTTTTTTTTTTTTTTTTTGTAACTTTTAGCATGCCCATTGTGTAATTAGGTCCTTTCCGAGTTGTTTGAGCCATTATTTTAAAAATTATGTTGGCTAATGACTATTTTTAAACTTTTGTTTTGAAAATTGACATATTTAAAGTTTAAAAAATGATTGTCAAATAAATTATTCAGATTAGCTAATACAAGAGGCGCAAGAATCTTACTTGTATGTCTCAATATTTGGTAAGTTTATTTGTTAGATTCGAGCATGAGTTCGGTATATGTTTATGCGACGATAAAGCCTTCTATATAAATAGCTCAGTGATTGAAAATTTTATGATAGAGTCCTTATGAAAGAGGGCGTTATCGTATATTGACTAGTGTAGATATAAGTTGTAATGTGTTACATGTGCCTTTTCGGGGGTAAGGATATTACTATTTGATCACTTTTGTATACAAACTTGACGCAGAGTACAGGATGCGTCGATCTTGGATAACATGTTAACTTGGATAGTATATAATGACAGGGATAAGTGAACACGTAATACAAGAATAACTGAAATGTAGTTGTTTTATAAAAATATTATATTATGTAAGAATAAATATATAATAATAATAATTAAATATAATAATTAAAATAATAATAATAATAATAATTATGATAAATCAATAATAATAATAAAATAATAAATAATATAATTCTCCTTCTTTGGCAATATTTGGAATAACAAAAAAAAAAAAATATATTATATATTATAATATTGAGTAGGATTTGCATCGGCACTACCCCGAGCCTTTTGAACTCCTCTGTATAATGCTTTCCGTTGCACAGGTAAGCCCACACAGAATTGCATCCTTACATCTTTCAGGGGTGCAGGCTTTATCCATCCCCCTCTGATTTTGCGCACAGGTCGTTCAGAAGCCTGTCCCAGGGAGGGATAGATTAACCTGCTTGTGTGGTGGTGGTGGTGGAGGTACGACACTTTGTGGTAAAGTGCTATTTAGATCCCTTATCAGCCATAGCTGAGGCTTATTGTTTCTTTTTCGAATTCTCCGGATTGGCATGTGGTCTTTAGTAAGTTCTTGTTTCCTATCTCATGAGTAGTTTATTCGTGCAATAGTTCTTTCTTTTCTCAAGTCCTCAGCTATGGTTGGATCTTTGATGGAAATGAAAGAGATATGCGATTGCAATCGTATGCTTATGTCTAGAAGCAGAAATAGAACCAGATGTACATTGGGTGTTATATCTTTGAAGCTTGAGGCCCTTTTCTGGCAAGAATGACTTCGGACAGTTTGTGTCGTCTCGTTATTCCACGCACTATCGTTGAATAATTGTAGATGTCTGCGCATGTTTTGCAGAGGAAGAAGTTTTTGGTAGTGTGACGTGATTTATTATGATGGTGATGTTTTCTTATATATCTCAAGTGGATACATTCTGGGCCGTTTTTGGGGTTTCCTGCGTTCCTCTGGGCTCTCAGGTTTGGCAGGATCTGAAACGCAATCTGTGACGTAAAATAGCGCATCGAAGAAAAGCAGTAGGACGTTTTACTAGGTTTCTGTGCTTTGCTATGAGTATGAAGCCAGCAGGCATTGGTGCAGTGGGTCCTCTCTCTGAATCCCCGCAACAGCTTTCCTCCGATACTAACGTGTATTAAAAGATTGGGTGATATGAAAGTACTCGGGGTCGTCCAGAAAGATTGTCCATTCCCAGGTGCTCTATTTGGGTAGATCGTCTGATCCGGTCTTGGTTGAGGGTGCAACTGCGAGGGTTAGTTTCCTTTCCTTGCACAACTGCTGTGGGCAAGTGGGATCGACGTATATAGCCTGTCCGTTGTAACATTTCTGTTGGACTTATAGTAGGGTCTCAAGAGATGAACAACGGACTCCTCAGGCGTTTTAGCTGGTTCGTCACCCACTTTACCACCATATGGCAACAGTTGCAAAATCATTTTTGTTTCGCAATCAGATAGCATTCTGATCAACAAACCATATTTCCCTGGTTTCGATTTTATATACAGACGAAATGCTGCGTTTCCCCTGAATAAACATAACATTTCGTCTATACAAAGTAAAGGGCCAAGGGTATAATTTTGTTCTAAAATGATGTTGATCATGTCAAACACTTTTCAACCTTATCAGGGTTGACTTGCCTTTCTGCTTCTCTCTCCTTCCTAGCTCTCCTGTCATCAAACCGGATAAGAGTGAGCATAGCGCGTAATCTCCTCAAGGACATTCCGGCCCTATAGTAACTTTTCCCACAGTTTTCGTTCCAAAGTCGCTCTAAATCCTGTTTGGTGTCATTAAAACGCCCCATAGTTATAAGAAATTACCGCCCAGGAGCGCGTATTCCATGTGCTGTCGTGGCCTAATAAAGATTTTCAAATCCTTTACTTGCTTTTCATGAAATGAAAATTTGTGCGTAAATTCGTTTGATGTTTTTAACAATATGACTCAGCAACATGGTCCGAATACGCATCAAACAATTCCAGACCGTTCAGCTTCAGCAGCTTTCCATTGAATTTGTGATTCACCTCTATTAAGATTCTGCTGGCCACTTGTGTCTAGAGGGCCTTGTGGTTCTAGGGAGGAGCGACTATATCCACTTGTGAGCGGTGTCTATACAAGTTAGCACCGTACAGGAAGCATGGGCGGGAGCGGCGTAGTGAGTCACGGGGGCTAAAAATGCAAGGAGTCGGCAGCGCCCCCCACCCCACCCCACGCAGGAGCTGATAAGGAGCGACAGGTGCAGGAGAGCGGGCAGGCTGCAGGGCAGGCAGGGCGACGCTGGCGATGGATCGCACGGCTGATCCGCAGATAATGTCCAGGCTGCAGGCATCATCGGCACGCGGCAGGGGCCGAGGCAGCGGCAGGTGCCGGATCCTCTTCCTCACTTCCATTTCCTCTGCCAGTACATAAATGCGTTCATCACAGTCATCGACATCTGATGAACTTTCATCACAGGATGAGCTTTGGATATAATCGGGGTCAACGTCGGAATCATCAAATGCATCGTCAATAGATGAATCTCCTAGACGAAGCTTTCTAAGAGACCGACGTACTGCTCCTGTTGATTCCCCAGACGTAGAGGGTTGAACCACGTCGCAACTATCCTGCGAGAAAGGTTCTTGATAAATATTGTAAGGAATGAAATGCATAGAACTCGTTGTTAGAGTACTTTTATAATATAAATACTACAAAATCGGTCTAAGCATCTCATTTTTCTGAAGAGTTGAGAAGCTGAGAGGGGTAGATTTCTTGGAGATTCAAGGAAAGAAATCATTCAACGCTGCAGCACGCACTCTCAGTACAGGTCTCCTCCAATGCTCTCCTCTTTCTGTCCTCTGCTTCAGTGATTTTTTCACCACTTGATACGCCCGACGTAGACGGTTGAGATATCCCGCCGTAGTCGTTGTTTTATCTCTGAAAGAGAAAGGTTTATAGAATACCTTGTAATGGAATGAAGTGCAATAGAAATCGTTTAGAGGAAATCTATAAATACTTTAATACGGTGTCTTCTCCAAGATGATGTTGCATGAAGAAGAACTGCTCTATAATGGGGGGGCCTGGGTTAAAGGCCGTGCTCGGCGTTGACTGCCTCCTCATCCATGACTGACGATTCAAGTAATCTGCAAATAAATACAAGTCATTGGTTGACATCGTTCTATGATGAAAAAATGATAGACTAAAAAACATAATTCTCAAGGTATAAAAATGTTCTTTTTAAAATTGTAATAATGCTACTTTCAAGCATCAGCTTTACATTTTTTGGTGTCAAAAAGAATTTATGTTTTGAAAAAAGGAGTATAAAATTTGCCAAAAAATTGGAAGGTTTGTAATTTTTGGCGAGAACAATGAAATAAAATTATAAAAAAAAATTAAATCTGAAAAAAAGATATAAAAAATGTAAATGTAGAATATTAAATCAAAAATTAATAAATTCTTTTAAAACTATATAAATTATATTGTTTAACTACTAGTCGTTTATCAATTAACGAATTAAACGAACCCTTTTTTTTAGGGCTGCTGTTAAAAAAAAAGCAAATGCGGACGCAACGTCCGCAGCGTAATGTCAATTTGGTTTACCCCGCAACAGCGCTAGCTAACGGACTTTTTTGTGTCGTTTCAACTTTGAACTCCCCAATAACTTTTGTTGTTTTTTCAAGATTATACAAAATAATCACATCTTCTTTGACTTTTTAGAAGAATACCTAGAAAGAGAAGAAAAAGTGAGTAACAAAAAATACGAAAAATTTTTCAAAATTTTTTAAAATAAAAGCAGTACGGACGAAAAAACGTCCGCAGCTAGTCGAGAGGTTAATGCACGTTTGCGAATTTTTTTTGTCCGTGCAAATTAAGGCCCATATAGTGAGTGACTAAGTCACAAAAAAATAATAATGTATCTAAATAATAATAGTTTTTAATTAAAGTTTAAAATAAACATTCAGCCTCACCTTGGAGGGGGGAATCGGACCACCTTAATCCTTAATTGCATGAAAATTTAAATTCCTCCCTCTCTAATTTTGTAAACAAAGATTTCAACTTATTCAATCGAGTTAGGTGTTATATAAATTTGTTTATATATTAAAATTAGTGAATAAGTAATAAAATGTCAAATAATGATACATAAAATAAGTTATAAAATGTGTGGTTCTGATTCATACAATAGTATAGTGTTCAAAAATTTTGAATAAAAGGTTTGGACCGAATCACCCTCTAAAAAAGGTGGCAGTCACCCCGCCCAATGCTACCACATAAAATGACAATCAGTTTATTAAATTTTTCTTCTCAAACAATTCGAAAGCTTATATGATTTTTATATAAATTGGTTTAGAGGCCCTTAATGTAAATAATATCCAAAAACTCATAAAAAGACAACACTTCTTAGTCAGAAAGAGGCCTACCTTTCAATTTTAACCTTTCATATAAAGATTTAAACCAATAGTTATTAAGTGTTATTATGTAACAAATGCTAATCTAAACTAAAAGTAATTAACATAAGAATGTGAATTAAAAGCTATGGTAGGCTAGGTTTACAAACTTCAGTCTGTGACCGTACTGTTCCAGTATACTATCAAAAGGAATAAAGGAGGTAAATAGCGCAGAACGTCTTCATACCGATTTAATAAATACAAGGATACTCTAAATATAATGAAAATGATTAGAAAAACGATAATGATTGTAAGTCTTTAGAAAAAAAGTTACACAGCTCTCAAAGGTTAAAAAGCCCCCTAGTTAGCTTATACCCCACCACTAACTCCCTTATTAATCCTAGCCCCACCCTTAAAAAAATTAATAATAAAGAATAAAAAAAAAAAATGATAAGGTCTTTAGGGAGAAAAAGTTAGCCTCTCCAAAGTTAAAAATTTTCCCATTATCTTTCTTATAAAAAACTAGTGGGCTCCTGTTCATTAGCGGTATTGTTACCAGGGTTGTAACCCCGATTTTAATGAAATCAAGATATACTCTAAAAAAATAATAATGAAGATTATGAAAAGGAAATTGTTGCTCTCTTTAGGAAAAAAAGTTATCCAGCCCTCAAGTTGTTAAAAAATTCAAGACTTTAATATTGTCGGATCGTAGGTCTATTTCAGCCTCTAAGTCAGGTTATGATAATTTTGTTAGGTTTTACACAGAGAAATTATGTAGAATTAACAAATCTTATATACTGAACTAAGAATATAATAGAGCACGAGGCCCACTAATTTTATTATAAGAAAGTTATGGGAAATTTTTAACTTTCAGAGGCTTTAATTTTTTTTATAAGAGACTGGCGATTTTCGTTTTCACTTCTCATTAATTATTTTTTTTAGAGTATAATCTATGATTTAAAAAAAAAATTTTTTGGTTTTTTTTTTAATAACAAATCCATGGGGGTTTTTTACAACTTTGAGAAAGCTGTAACTTTTTTTCCCTAAGGAGAGCGACGATTTTCATTTCACTCTTCTTTATTATTATTTTTTTTAGAGATAACATTGATTTTCATCCATCGGGGGTGAAAAACCTCTGGGTAACAATTACCAATACAGTTTTAGAGCCACGCTAGTAGCTACAGGTTATAGAGATTTGCTGAGTAAAACCAGATTTACTGTGTATCTTAACAAAAACGTATCATAACCTGAATAGAGGGCCTGAAAAGACCTAAACTGGATGGATAAAAAATGAAAGTCTATGGGTTTAACAATTAAAGCCTGTAATTTTTTTATTTTAGTTTTCTCCATTCTTTCGTTTGTTTTTTTTTTTATTTTTTTTAGTCTTTTTTATAAATCGGGGTGAAGAGTTATCACTACTTTACAAAATTTCCTTTTAAAATTTTTAGCTACACCACCCACAGTTTAAAGACATAAAACATAAAACTAAATGCATAAAGACACAGCTCTAAGGTAGGCTAATTTAACCTACAATATAAAAACCAGATTTTTACCTTAAGTTGCTCAGACATGACTCTGTATACCTATAAACTGGGAATTTCGAGATGCATATAAATATAAAAAAATAGAGACTAGTAAGAAACACTTGGCTATTCGGGAGTCTTGGTTTTCTAGTCAGTAGTTAACTACTGTAGATAAGTAGCTGATCACAGTACTGCTGTTACTATAATGGGTCGCACTATATTAATTTCAAATAATATTATGACTCGTCACCTGTTGTTGTAATTAGAGACTCCTTAGAACGGCAAAGGAAGACAATGTTACCTGATCTCACTTTGTTGTCATACGGTGGTACGTGGTACCAGTCCATCGCTATTGTTGAATATAATTGTTGAAATAGAACTAATTTATCTGTTGAAATAATTAATATCATGGATAGAGGTCTATGTTATCTAAAAAATAAAAACCAATATCACTGAATTGATGGTCGCCGTCAGGCAAAGAAGGCGAGTGACGGGAAATGCAGCCTAACATAGCGCCAGAGAAGACAGAATAGAATGCTAAAGTGTGCTACAACAAAAGTATGTTATACTAGTACACGTATAAATTAATCGACAATATGAAAATGTTGGCCGATATGGCGATATGGATGCCGTATGTGGAAGCAGCCAAATGCTGCTCTACAGAAACAAAAGAGAATACATGCTTCTGTTTGGACTTCCAGAGTTGAAGATTATGGAGAACAATTTGTTGAACTGAATGGAAAATCAGAAGCACCATAAGACAACAACAAAACTTCTTCAGCAGCAACAACAATAAATGATTAATGAGGACACTGAAAAAAGATAGGGAAATGTTCACTAGAAGACCGGAACATATAAGGGAATTGTAAAGGAAAACTTTAGAAATTGAGACAGGCGGAGAATAGGAACAATAACTTAGTATTTATAATCTAGAGAAGTGAATATGAGCAGACAAACCTAGAGGAGGCTGAACAAAAGGACAAAACCTGTAGCTCTGAAACTTTAAAGAAGTGGGAGTAACAGAGTTCGAGATAGTAAGGGTAAAAAGGTTGGGAAACCGTAACTCCAGACCCGACCCATACTAATAGAACTGAAAACTGCTGACCAAAATGGGATGTCTGAAAAGCAAAAATATAAGATATGAGATCAACGCTTCAAGAATTACTATATAACCGGACAAACTAATAAAAGAAAGAGAGAAGCAAAGAGCTGAGGAATGAAATACATGAAAGAACAAGAATGGAGACAGGATAGCTCATTAAACAGGGAAAATATGCAAGAATGTAAATTTTCAATAAGAAAGGCAATGACAAACAGATATGGCAATGTACAACAGGCTAACGTTAAATATGATTAATATACAAGATTAAAAAACAAATTTAAATGAGATTGAGTTGTTAATAAATACAGGTAAATGATATAGTATTAGCAGAAACACATCTCAAGAGGAAGATCATACTTAGAGATGACCTGGACAAAAATTTTTAGTAATTAGAAAGGAAGGCTGATAAGAAAGGGGGAGGGTTAATGGTGTATAATAAAGGGAAATCAAAACTAGAAGAAGAAAAACTTGATGGAAAGCATAATGGATATCCTTTTACTTAAGTTTAGTGTCATGGACGAATATATCATTTTGTATTCTAGTATTTTTGCAAAGAGCAAACCAGAGAGACGTAAGAAGAACGTGATCAAAAATAAAAAGAGTGCGCAAGACTGATACATTGAAGAGTAAAAAATTCATGATCCTCGGGATTTCAATGGGCAACTTACCATGTTTGGGAAGACAACAACTTGATAAACAGGGAAATGGTTTCAGAGTGGATAGGATAAGTTTGAGTTGAAACTCTTAAACAAACTGAAAAGTGTGATGGGGCTCTACACATTGGGCAGGAGGAGTGGAATGCAGCAGTGTCATAGAATTTTGCTCTGCGCTAATAATGATATGAATAAATTTTATTCAATGAAATATGAGACAATAAAAAGGATGTAAATATATTTAATCTAATACAAATATATCTAAGAACAAAGTAAGAAGGCCTAATCTAAAAAGATGGGAGATGGTGCAATACAACGTATTATAGTAATGGAATACCAGATTGATGACAAAATGTGTGGCATAAACCACATATGAAAATGAAAATGCATAAATGAAGGAGTGGATACATTGGAAGAGATGAACAAAATTATGAACACGGGCAGCGATGCATATCCTTATTTAAAAACATATAGAAGAAAGATTGGAAGTAGGTTGTGAAGACTTTGCGATGACAGAAGCGTAAGAAAGGCGATAAAAAAAAGAAGAGAAATTAATAGAGAAATAACTCGTTCAGAAGAGCAAGCCAAAAATATGCTCTGGGAGCAGTATAAAGAACAAAAAAAAAGGTGCACAAACTTATAACACAAGAAATACACATAATAAAAAAACTAACAGATGAATATTAAAACTGATACAAACACTGATTATGGGAGAATAACTATGAAATTAAGGGAAGTAGATAGAAAATGAAGGAATAAAGATTCATTGATGAAATGGTAAACTAATACTAAAGGAGGCAAAAGGATAAGGATTTTACTGGATTTTGGGAAACCTGATACTGCAAACACGAAAACCGGAAGTTACTGAAGAATGGGCCGATATGACTCGAAGAGGAATGTAAAGACTTAACGAACAGAAACCTAACGGAATACAAATCGGAGTACACATTTCGGTACAATGAGAGAACAATGGACATGGTCAAATACAGTAAAAAAAGCTCTTAACACACATGAACACCATCATACACTGTAAGTCAGAAGGTGCTACAAAAGGCTAAAGGGAAAGGCAACCAGGGCCTAATGGTTTGGTGTCGATTGCATTTGTTGATGGAGCCAGAAGCTATATAGAGTACTAATACAGAAGTGACATGTATAGGTCTCACAAATTGTTACAACAAAGAACAATGGAACATAAAACGACATCATGGAAAACATCTATAATAAGTATGTGTATAATATAATTACAACTGGTAAAAAATTTTTAAAGGCCTATCGATTAACTGATACACCTACAAACATTCTGCATAATTAAAAATGAAATTGCAGTCAACATTAAAATATGTGATTGAAATAAGGAATCAATCCGGGGTTTACAGATGGATCAAGAGCTGCTGTTGGATTATTTGCATGTTGCAATAACTGCGTGGAAGAATCATTACAGAGACACCTACCTATTAATCTGTAGTCCCTCTTTAATTCTGAAAATGTACAAGGCTAACTTGTATTATCATATCTTTACTTTTATGATAAAATAGCATTAAATCACTTTAGATCTTCATATTATGACATAGTAATTTTACCAGTATCTTTCCATTAAATAGCGTTAGACATTCTATTATTTTCATTATCACAAAGTAATTTTACTATTCATTATTAAATTGATTCTAATAAATTTAGTATAATTAACTGTCATTACTTTTATTACTTGAGTCTGTAGATTATTGTGATATTGCACACTGGTGAATCTTTGTCAACCAACTATTATTGTCTAAAGTTGAGAATGATGAGGAGAGTAGCCCAGAAAAGCTATTTTAAAGACTTTATGATATTAGGGTAGATAGCTCATAATACCCGTTATCGTAGGAATTTAGGGGTGCTTTGTTTTCCATTTTCCTCATTTCTGATGTTTGTAAGTTCATTATCTCGCCTTTTCATTTCTATTTTTTATGTAGCATCGTAAGCATTCTCCTCATTTTTGGCTCCATGTTTCTGAGGAGTATTGATTTTTCATTCATTCATTTTTATTTTCTGAAATGATGTTTAAAATTCGATAATCATTCATAGTTAAGATTTATGGCTACCGTTATTATATAACAATCATCACTTAGCCTACAATATATACCCATCTTCTATATAATAAAAATCTGAAAGAATACTCCTAGAGTTGTTAATTAAATCCAAGAAAAGTCTTTCTCTCATTTATACACACAATACCTCTCTACTACAGAAATATCACACTTCCTACATCTCAATTTTCTCCCGCCCACCCAAAACCACCTGTTATAAACCATCCCTTTTTTGATCACCTATCCAACCATTCAGGTCCCGCCCAAAACTATCAATCTGAAGCTCCTACACACCCCATCCGATGAACACATTCAGAATTATCCATATAAAAAATATCGGTATCAATACATACTTGATAACCTTTCATACTAGTATTTCCCCACAAATGATAGACCAACAAATTGAATACATCACAAAATCCATCTACATATCACAAATAGTGAATAACATATATTACCAAAATATCTTAAATTCAATCCATTAGAAATATCAAATGGGACTCACAACACACTCAAAATAGATATATCCATCAATATTTATAAGACATACGAGTATGCACACAAGGTCGATTAGCCATCAAATGAACTCCCTTCTCTATCCTTATCTCTAATAATATCGATTTATAATCACCAGCACAAACTACACACATTCTTATACACTGAATCTAAATAATAAATAATGATAATGACATTTTATAAAAATGATAAATAAAATATGATCATTTTATAAAAATGATAAATCATCCCTTCTCACTATAACTAATATACTGTTGATCTTCATATATCTCACTTTGTTTCAAGTCCAGCACTGAGCGGTAATGTACATTTTAAATATATTGCCTTAATCTGACAATAACAAAATGTCTCAAATCCACCATTTATAAAATGTCACACATATTCGTATATATAACATCACGATTAATCATTTAATTACCCTACTAGAACATTTCATGTACCGATATAATGATAATAAATCATTTTTATCGAATATCAATACTTCATTCGCCAGGAAAGAGAAATATGAAAGTAGATCTTTAACATTTGTGACTGAACAAACGACCACACTACATTCGCGAGGCCTAGTCAATTAAGCAATATCCTGTGCAAGAAAATCAAGATGGTTTAGTATGAGTATAAACTCGATAACACAATCAAAATAATCGCATACTATATCAAACACAGATAACAATCGTCGCTTAGTCGATAATCTCCTAACGAACACAGCAGGACATCAATACGCAGTGGGCAATTCTTTCTCATCCCATTCATCAATCACAGGGAATAAAATGAACAAAATGATAACGCACTACAGAGATAGAGTGATGAAAAAATTTGCCAGTAAAAGTCTGTTATCATTATGATTAGATAGAAAGAGTGTGTGACTCAAATAATTAATGGATATGAAGGAATTAAATCCTTAGTATCTAAATCGAAGAAGTATAGGGAATTAGAATTTTCGGATTTCTTAATAGGATTGCCTGAGGATATATTGTAAGATGAATATAATAAATAATGAACAAGGCAAAATGAAGATCAAAGGATCGTTAATAAAAAACACCAGTATATAAACAAAAAATGGAGAAAGCGTAAATAATTCATCACTGCTTCGAGTAATGCGTTACTATACACACTCACATATATGAATTATGAAATTAAATGAGTAATTATATTTCTATAATATATCATATATTTATTAAATAAAAAATAAAATTATAGATTAAAATAAATTATATACATCGATTAATTGTAATATAATTAAATTATAATACAGTCAAAATGAAATCGTTTTATATATTATAAATAAAAAATGATAATTCAATGTTTATAAATATATGATCACAATAAATTAATCAAATATTTACAAAATAATATTAAGATAATAAAAAGTTTATAATATGTTTATAAAAATCTTTTTAATTATATAACATTAAATTATTTTGTTTAAAATGTGTATTATTATATTATGTTCCGAGAAAACATTGACATCCACCAGCGTATAAGATACATAGCAATTCGGTATCGGCAATTTTGTTTGAGGAGTATTAGAATGAAGTACAGAGAGTGTATTATACATGGCACATAATATATATAATATTTGACAGAACCAACTTTACCTCGAGATTTCTATCCTTTAATATAATATTATCATGCGAGTTGAAATTTCTTTTATCAAGGGAATATTCTTACAATTAAAATGATAAAGGTTTTCCCTAAATATAAATGATCAAGAACTAAATCAATTTATTAATATAGAATTTATGAAATTCAAATCATGTTATAATACTAATTTATATATATTATATAATATTTTTTAGATTATAGATTATATATTATATATTATAATATATATAATATATATATATAATATATATATATATATAATATAATAATTTTATAATAATTTAAATTTATTAGTACTTCAATTCAATGTTATAATTTTCGGACCATCTTGTGTGTGTGTGCGCTCACTGTATTTTCGCGGGAAAAGCTGTCACCAAAACTTAAAACAAATTTAATATGGCTTCGTATGTAGCAAAAGTTTATTTCTATTATCACAAATATTTAAAGTTTTTATCGTGGTGAAAAAAATTTGAAGGAAAATGCCTAACATTGTTAATAAAAATTATATAATTACGTTATGTTACAAAATGCCATAAAGCGTATGATGCTAATTAAAAAAAAATTAATTTGTTACGAACCAATCACAACGTTTCTTACATTACGACGTAGGCAAATGAAAGCGTGGTTTTAACTTGATAATCGACATACTAGCTCAGAGCATTAGAAAATATATATAATGTATTATATCGAAGAGCATACCCTATTTTGTCAATGATATATATTACTGCACACAAATACTGACTCTAAAGACAATTTCGAGGCTTAATGCTACTTTGTATTGCATATATAAAAGCTTGTCATTGATTTTGATTTATAGTATTTGACACATGTTAGCACGAATATAAATAAAATAGGCAGAGTTAATTCAGAGTGCAGAAATCTATTTTTTATTAAACGAGAAAAATTTAATGAACTCAACACTGTATATTACAACAATATTAAAAATGCTTAGTGCAGTTCCGTAAAATATTTCGTTTAGGGATTGAAAAATAAAAAGCACAATATAAAATTTTCTTTCTAATTGGTTTATTATATAAATCATGTGTTCTCAAATCCCAAAAAACTCATTTCTTTCATCTATCTATAAAAAATGGCATTGTTATCTGAGTATTAAAATTGGAGAATTACATTAATATTTAATAGAGAATATGTAATTAAATTATATAGATATATGAAATCGAATATACATTCAATTAAACAAATTCAAAACGGACATAACCACGCACGACCAAACCCTATACTGTTTGTCTACTCTTTTTGCGAAAGCACGTCTTAAATTCGGCATTTATTACGATTTTGTCATAAGCTTGACAAAACAACATGCAACCGAGCCTCCTTACGTTCGTAAGTCACAAGATGCACAACGAAAAACTGTTGTACTGTATTGTAAAGTCGTTTTCGTTTCTGCATTTGTATTACGAAACTTAAGAAATGCTTTGAGTTAGCATTCATTTTTGTTAAACTAGGGCATAAATCGTAAAAAATGTCCGAATTTATGACGTGCTTACGAATGTAACAAACAGATATGGCGACGTGGGAGAAGTTTGAATTGGTAAAATGTTTCATTCAATAAATAACTTAAATATAATTTAATCAAATGATGTTGATGACGCAATTATTTGTAATATGATCAATTATTTGTAATATAAAAACCATTTGTTAATAGTTTTTAATTTCATAGTTTATATTTATTCAATAGTAATAAGCTTTACAAGCTGATTCCAAATATTTGTAACAAAAGTAAACTTCGTTAAGAAATCGCGAACGTTTTTGCGCGAAATTCGTGCAAAACTGTGTAAAGCATTCATTACCAAGAGACGACGTGAGATCAATAAGCGACTAAATGACGAATATATATTATATATAAAACCTATAACAATATTTATATAAATATATATATATATATATTAGATATATATGATAAAAATGATAATATAATAATAGAATTTTTTATAAAAATATGATTATAAATGATAATCATTTTATAAAAATTATAAAAAAATGATAATCATTAGTTTATAAAAATGATAAAAAATGAATAATTAATATTTATAAACTAATGTAAATATGTAAATAATTAGGTATATACTACATTTTATAATAAAAATGATATAATAAAAATGATAATCATTTAAAATAATATTAAATATAAAGATAATCATTTTATAAAAATGATAAAAATGATAATCATTTTATAAAACTGATAAAAATCAATTAAGAAATATCATTATTATATATAAAATATAGATATAAAAAAAATGAAATTTTATATATTTCTCTTCCTCTATTAAGCTTGTAAAGATTATACCTCATAATACTTTGATACCAATGACTGGGTGTATGAAAGAGATATGCGCTATCCAAACAATTCGGGAAAGAAAAGCAAAGTTAAGGCAAGATATGATTAAAAATATACATGAGTCGAAAAGAAAAATAGCACCAAGCATAAACCTGCAAATCAAGTTCTCACTCACCGTACACATGATTAAAAAATGAACCATTAATGAATAGTCAGTGATATCTCATATCCATATCACATGAGACAAAAAGAAAAAAAATACATAACCACTTGCTTTAATTAAATAGGGAAACCATGATAAAAATGAAAAATCATTTTAATAAAAATGGAGAGAGCGCGGGCCTACACCAAAATAGATAATCATAACCGTTGCATATAAAAATGCCATGAAAAATGAAAATCATTTATAAAAATGATAAAAATGATAAAAATCATAAATTTTATAAAAATGATAAAATCGAAAATCATTTTAATAAAAAAATAATAAAAATGATAATCATTTTTTATATAAATTTGATCAAAAATGTACTATAACTATTTTAATATTGATAAAACACTGTAGATAAGAGGTGCGATTTTTCTACCTTATGGACACCCAGGTTAGCCTCAACCATGCCACCTACAACCTCGGCCATTCTCTACAAATATACGCACACCTTTATTCTTCTGATAGAGACACACTCGTATGACCAACCACTAATTTCATACGTAATACTCGTACCAATCAGCAACATTTCGTTTTTTTTCAAACAACTCGGAAATATTCCACGTTGTATACAGGTCACATAATCCTCTAGTCATAAAAATCGGTATTCCACACATACATACTCTACACCAACTAATAACATGTCATCGAGATAAACCAAATGACCGACATATCATTCCACCATCCTTCTACTAAAATATTGAGAACAAAATCGCATATCAACATACATCTTCATATAATTTAAATAATTCATCTCAATTACCAATGAATACAAATGATAATCATCTTCCACTCCTTACACAACTCTACATAATAAGAAATAAATAACAATGTCCTTCATATTTATAAATATTTCTTCTATCACATCCTAATACATGACTCCAAAATAGAATTGAGTAACCATTGATCATTTTTTACTGAACACATTTGAACTTAAAAGGAATCTTATACATACTATATATTCCAAAAATGATCAGACCATTCTAATCTCACTACCATTTATAAAGCAAAATTAAACACGAGGATAAACAACACATCCCTCATGTTAAACCCTAAGCGCACTCAAGAACTTAGTCCCTTTACATTCACCAACGATTGTAATTGGCACAGCCGACCTTCCTGCCATAAACACTGAAAAAATCTATACCCTCAATCTTTGATACATAAAAGCGCATACTAACAAATCTCGTGTCCAGTTTCATAATATTAATATCTTTTATAACTAAATACCCTAATAGAATTATATAAAAACTTCAGGAATACTTATGTTTCCAGCTGCTCACTCACTCATCTAAAATATTGAAAAAATATATCAGCACAAACTGCAGGGTATCCTTCTCTACTCTATACAAAAATAACCTAAAAAATGATAATCTTCAGTTTATTTAATGTTTTCAAAACTTTGATTTTAATTAATATTTGAAAATCTGTCTCAAGCTTCTCAAAACTCTTCAGATTTGCCACAAAGAACCCAAATTATCCGCATATAAAGGTAGGGTAACCCTCCACTAATCTCCATTCTCTATATTACTATAATCAAAATCACATCAATAAATACACGTGCCACGATGCACATTCGTTTATATTATTACATATAAAATCTTATATATACAAACTTTTAGAGAAAATAAAATATGAATAACCAAATGTTAAATGAAAATGGAAAACTATGGAGACATAACACAACCTAGTCACACTGCGCATCACAAAATGTGCATTCACCAGATATGAGATTATACCAACTAATTTTTTACATCATTTTAAGACTTACAACAACAAATGAAAAAATGAATAATCAGTTTATAAAAATAATAAAATTGATAATCATTTTAAATGACAAAAATGATAATAGTATATTTATAAAAATGAATTTAATAACGCCTCAAATCCTCAAAATACATAACTTTTTGGAATTTCCATTCAGAAAGGATCCTAATCCCAACCAATAGACCCTAATATATCAACTAACCCTGCAATAGAGCTTGCCCTAATTAACCCTATCGTACGCCTTTGGCAAAATCATAAACCTAAGTACTCATTTTATATCTTCTTCTCATTTCTTTTCTCAATCATTTTTTTACAATGTAAAAATTTTTATGGCCACATCCTCTACCAATCCCAAAACGCACCTCGTTCTTCACCAATGAGTAAAACAGTCACTCAAGAAATTTTGGGACAAATTAACCAAAGCATATACCCAACCAAAAAAATTATTAAGCTAAACTTGTTTCCCTATAATTTCTACAGTTTCCCCTTATCTCAAGGGTACTATACTGCTCTCCTCCAATCCTCAAAGCTATCCCAATAAACAATATTATTTACACATCTTCAAATCCAATCAAATCACCATCTCGAGCTTCCGTCCTTGATCCATCACCAGTAATTCATCTATACCTGCTAGAATTACCAATTCTGTCAACTTTCTGCACTCTACCTCATTGTACCTCTTCCTTTGCTAATATACCTCATCCCCAAAATGGCTAGTCTTTCTTGCACACCATCTAAATCTTTTGGAGATTTATCGGAGGTCAAAACCATTTGTTTACTGTTACCGATTGATGCAAGTGATTGAAAGTTTCATTCACACTCCCCTCACATCCATTTCATCAGTTACAAAAACACCACCCCTATTCATTATTCTAATAAGCAGATTCCCCTTATTCTCATCGTAACCTTTCGCGCTTCCTTCCAGAAGACTTCCTATCCCTTGTAAGTCCCCATTCATCCTCCTTTCCAAAACTGTTCATTACCTCTTGTTTCTCCTACGTATGCACCTTTATATTTCTTTTTTACCTCCTTAATATAATTCCAAGCATCTTCCTTTTGAGACTTCATAATTTGCATTTAGTACATTCTACCACGCTTCTTTTCCTTTAAACCGCCTTGTCATCACCTCTTCATACCACCATTTCACTGTTAACATTCTTACTTCCTTCTTAGCACATCCACCACACTTCCCTTTGCACTACTAACAATTGCCTTCTTCATTTGCCCCAGATTTTGTTCAGTATCAATTGTTCACCATTCAACCGATTTACTAGCGCGCGTCTTACATACTTATCATTATTGTCTTTGTTCCACTAACTTCTCACTCTTAATTTTACCTACTTCCTTCGTATCACCTTCTCTCCATCCAGCCTCCACTAACTTAATTTTAACATAGAACATAATGATCCGATAATCCCATTCCTAAACCCCGCACTGATTTAACAACCAACACATACTTTCAACATCTCCTTCTCACCAACACAAAATCATCATACTTTTCACTTCGAATATCGATACCATCTTACACCAACCTCTAGTATACTTATGGGATACTCTTGTGTTTAAAGAAAGTATTACTTACACACATACCTCTCTCTTCACAGAAATATATAACCTACACCATATATATATATAATATATATATTATATATATTATATATATATATATATATATATATATATATATATATATATATATATATATATATTATATATATAATATTATTTATATAATATTATTATAATTTTCCTTCTTTCTTTCTTCACCTCCTCTTTGCCCCAAGATTGGGGGTAAGGTGGGTGTACAAGCATCGGAAAAAGAAAGCAGTAGGAGAACATGACAAAGTCGAAAAGAAAGCCAGCCTTACCGCCCCTCTGTACCCATTATTAGTGAGAGCTCGTCACAGACAGAAAATCCCCCCTAGAGCAATCATGGAACCGCGACGGACCCCCACTATGGTAATCGTCAATGTAAGGGTTCAATCCCTGGCCCAGGTGGCCAACAACATGCCCCATACAAAACCCCGGCAATTCTTCCTATCATGCACCTTTATTTCCTCGCCTCTGCAAACTCACATTTCTCTCCTTCAACATTCGTTCACCGAAACTCAATCCATCTTTCCCTTCGGTCCCCCAGCCGGTCGGTTCCCCAACACACCACTACTATACATCCGCTTAAACACCTACTATCATTCATCCTTTCCACATACCAAACCATCTCAACATACTTTAATGCTCTTTATCGTATCTTCATTACTACAGACAACGAACCACACTTTAGCTCACACTAGATAAGACGGAGACTCGATTAGCCGCCAATCTCGCGTACATTATCAGCACGACCTGTCAGCCACGAGCTGCCTCAGATCAGACAGGCAGTGATATCTATATGTAGACTATTTACGATCTATACTTCTTATTCCAGACCATAGTCTCACTACCATAGAATAATAACGGAGGTAACAACATACCCTCCGAGTAGGGTCATGGCTGGATAGCTCATATCGCTAGGACAGCGGGAGAGAGGCACCACCGCATAGCGACCGTTCCGATCACGTGTGACCTCTTATGCATTCGAGAGAGACTTGAGATTTGAGCTAGTCTCACGCCAGCGCACGCAATCCTGCCATCACAACTTTTTCCTACTACATCTCTGCATCGTCCGTTCCCTTCCCTCTACCAACACATACCCTAAATATTTAAAACTCAGACACTTGTTCTAAGCTGCTCACCATCTACACATAACTTTCACACCGAGGACTGTCCGAACTCACAACCATAACCTTACCTTATCCACGTTTACTTTCAAGCCCTCCTTTCACACACCCTGCCAAATGCTCTCAAAAATCCTCTCACCCTCTCTTCAGATTCGCCACACAGAACCAAGTTCATCCGCCATATAATAGGTAGGGCACCTCCACTCAGTGCGAGAGATCACAAAGCCAAGAAATCGCACCTCCAATTTCCGCCATCCGCCACCTCAAATTCTTCATTAACCCACCAATACAAATGAAATAACCAAGGAGACATACAGTAACACATCCCTGACCACTCCGCTATTAAACCTAAACCAATCACCATTGACACCCATTTATTCTTACACAACGCTTCACTAATGACAGAGTCACCAATGACTTTGCTGCACATCCGAGAGAATTCAAGCAACTCCACGATCACGCTCGCCACACACTATACCACTGAGGACACGCGCTCACACACCTCTATATATCTATATCTCACTTAGCGGAAATACTGCCATCAAGAGAGCCGCTAAATTATGCTATATGTTATGAATTCTATGTCATTCAGTCCTCACGCCTGTCTCATTGCATCATCGTTCTTATATTGTCAGAGTGCAATATATATCGAGACTTACCGCTAAGTGAGCGACGGTCCTCTCCCGAGCGAATATCGCGGGAGCAGTTCTGCAACCAATACAGTCCACAAGTTACCACACCGAGAAGCTCGACACTGCTTCGGCTCCAAAAACTACCCTCATGATCGCGTTCCAGCAGCTACACATCAATAATCTTGCGTGGGCAAGTGCCGCGCTACTCACTATCGCCTCTCTCCTATCTTAAAGGAAGAATTGGTTCTCAAACAGTTCTCACTCTATTTCTCCCTTAACCTTATAGGCGAAGGGTACTAATTACCCGGCTCGTCCTCCACATCCGTCATCTTGGAACTATACCTCCATAATAATTACAACTCACCAATCAAGTACCAATGCAGAGTACCTCGAGTGAACGATCATGGCAAGAGATTGGCAACTAAAGTGTATATCACTGCTAGTCATCTTCGAGATAATCGCTAATCCTAGAGCTCACTGCTGCCCCGCATAGCGTACCTCTCTCCTTCACTGACACAGTCTCGATGGCTGCCATGCACGTGCACAAAACTCACCCTGTCTTGGCACCATCCAAACCGGCACGACATCACTAAACACCTCACAATACTCTGTTAATATTTGCCAGGATTTTCGAAGTGTTCTTTCCACACTCGCCTCACAGTCCCATTTCCATCAGTGTTACACAAAGCACATACCTCATTCATTATCTAGCAGAGGATTCCTCCTTAATTCTCATTTCTTAAACCTTTCGAGCTTCCTCCAAGAAGAGCTTCCTATTCCTGTATGTCCTCATTCATCCTCCTTGCAAACTGTTCATTTACCTCTTGTTTTCTCCTACTATACACCTTTTAGTATTTCTTTTTGATACTACTCTCTATATGATCAAGAGATCGTCACGAAATGTACGCAAGCATCTTTCTTTGGAATCTTCATCATTTGCTTTTAGTACATTCAACCACACGCGTATGACGTTAAGACCTTTACGTCCAGAGCGGAGCTGGACGAGATATCACTCTCTTGCATTTAGAGTCCCTCAGCATGCGGCGGACGTCTTATTTAATATCGTCTAGGTCTACCTACTCGTTAGAGAACACAAGAACGGTAAAAGTGACCCCACGAGGTAGTGCAGACGACAACTGTACTCACTAGAGAGACAGCCCAATTCTTCTCTCATTTGCCCTCCAGATGTTGGCTTCAGTATCAAACTTGTTCACATTCACCGTTTTACTAGCGACGTTCTTACATACTTATCACCTTGTTTATCTTGCACACTTAACTTCTCACTCTTATTTTAACCTACTTCCCTTCGTATCACCTTCCTCTCATCAAGCCCCCACAACTTAATTTTACATGAACAACATAATGAATCCGATAACCCATTCCTCAACCCCTAACTGATTTAACATCCAACACAATACTTTCAACATTCCTTCTTCACCACACTAAATCAATCATACTTTTCACCTTCGATACCATCTCTAGCCTACCAAATCCAACTCTAGAACTTAATGGAACTCCTTGTGTTTTAAAGAAAGTATTACTTTACAAGACACACATACCCGGCATCGCTCTATGCATTCACCCCATCACATGCGAATATCACCTTCTCTAACCATGTATCCGCACATGTCGTACGCACGCATACAACGATAAAGAGAGCACTCGACACCGTGTTTAATGAGTATGGCCCTTTTTTGCGTAGCACCGATCATATCCAAACCATTCAGGTCCCCCAAACTATCATCTGAAGCTCCTACTCCCCCATCCAGAACATCATTCAAGTTATAATCCCAAAAAATCGTACTCTCTTCAAGGTTTCCCTCAGATGGACCATACGTCAAAACCACACATACCTGACCTTTCAAACTTAAATTTAACCATGAGAATTCTAGGAATCACACAATCAAAGTCTACCATAGCTTCATACCACAGGTCAATCATCAATCAGATTGGCAACTCCTTCTCTTCCTCTCTCAGTTCTTCCACACCAGCACGCACACATTTAACATCACACCACTAAGTTTCACCTTTTCCTTCATCTTTGTTTTTCAGTCACAGCGAGCAAACTCAAATTTGCCTTCCTAAATACATCCATCCACCTCTCTCCTCTTCTCCTCCAATATTTTCCTCTGACATTCCATGTACCCTACGATTCATACAATTTCGCCGAAAGTTAGAAGGTCGTTTAAGGCGATCACGACCTTCTTCCGAGGCCTGCATTGCCATTCCTGGCAAGAAATAGATGGTAGTAGGCAGCCAACCCCACTATACCGTCCCTTAGTCGACCTTCTACGACACGCAGGACATACGAGTGGGCAATTTCTTCCTCCCCCGCACACAGGGATATGAGTAGTAGGGAAAGGTCTGTAAGGTGTTATCTAGAAGTGGGGTTGTACTTTAATCATGTGTATATGTATGTGGATAAATGGTGTTTAGTAATATGTTGCCTGGAGGATGAGTGTTGAAGAATATGAACGCAAAAGAGAAAGGCGGACCATTAAAAGGTAATTTTATCGTTCGAGTATGCGTGTAACTTCTCCTCATATCATATATATATATATATATATATATACTATAATATATATATATATATTATATATATATATATATTATATATAAATATATATTATAACTATATATATATTACAGTAATATATATATATGTTATAATATAGTTTCTTTATCATGCTTTTATCTTTCTCTCTATTCCAAGAATGGGTAAGGTGCGCTGATAACATCGAAAAGACAAAGCAGTAGAAGAAATGAGCAATAGATCCGAAAGAAAGCCCAGCCTTACCGCCCCCTCAGTACCAATAATTAGTGAGAACTAGGCGCAGTCAGAAAATCCACCCTAAGGCTCATGGGACAGCGATGGACCCTCATATGTAGATCGTCAATGTAAGCCGGTTCATCCCTTGGCCAGCGTGGGCCCACAACATACCCCTCACAATCCCCGAGAGTCCTGTTTATAACACCTTTCTTCTCGCCTCTACCCAACTCATATTTCTCTTCAAACATCGTTACTGACTAATCCACTTTTCTTTCGCGGTCTCGCTATACTCCATTATATCATATATAATATGATATATATAGTTGAGAGAGTATATATATATATTTATATTATATATAATATATAAATATATATATATATATATATAATATATATATTATATAATATATATATATATATCTATATATATATTATATATATATATATAATGTAACCTGGATTTGTTGCCATTCATGGCTTAGAATGAATTTGGTCAATCTGAGACAAAAAGACTTTTCCGTTTCTCTGAACTTCCTCCTAATTCCCTTTTGCATTGCCTTTTTCAATTTGCCTGACATTACTGGCATTCTGACGCACTAATTTCCTATTACAGATCTCACAGCCTTAAATATATATATAATAGTATATGATAAGATAATAATAATATCAATATATATATATAATTATAATTATAAATAACTATATAATTATATATTAATAATATATATTTATATATATATTAGTATATTATTATATATAATAATGATATT
>JABUQX010046982.1:0-2500 GCA_015478945.1 Trachelipus rathkii
AAGAAGAGAGATATAGTTTACATTGATATCAATGATTTTTCGTTCACAGCGACGAATTTTGCAGTCTGCGGCACGCACGACGGCTGACGGTTACGCGGAAATAATTGCGCCTTGCGGGCGCACGCGGCGGCGGTTACGCGGGGATGACCTGCGGACGCGGACTCGGACTCTGAAACGTTTGCGATCACTGTCTCAAATGTGTAGCTCTTTAGATATATATTCGTCATGCTATAAGTGTTAGAAAAATACTAACTCATAGTAGGAAAGCATCTAGCAGATTTGGTAATGTACTACCATTCGATTCCTCATACTTATTATCGCTATGGGGTAGATCACCCATATTAAGGCTATTCTAGGCTCAGGGAGGCTAGAAAAGGCTTGAAAAAAGTTGCACTCAGTTGGCACTATGTGGCACTCACATGGCACTATGTGGCAACTCACTTGGCACTCATTTGCACTCACTTGGCACTCATTGGCACTCATTGCCACCACCTTGCACTCACCTGGCACTCACCTGGCCCTCATAGAATAACATAGAACACTAATAGAACATCACTAGATACTTCTTACGGTGGTTGGGAACCATCAAAAAAAGCTCGGTGGGTCAAAATTGACCCATGGTATATGCAAGGGTCAAGTCCGAAATATCATGGTCAAACAAGGTTAAGACATCAAAAAGGGCTAAGTCCCTAAAGGAAGGACAAAAAAATTGCCGTGGGTCAAAATTGACACAAATGGAAGAGCAAGTGTGTGTGTGTGTGTGTGACCGCATGTGTATAAGTGTAAATGTAAGTGTCTATGGGTAAAATGTAAGTGTCATAGTGAATGTGTGTGTAAGTGTGTGTGTGTATGTGTGTGTGTGTGTGTGTGTGTGTGTGTGTGTAGGTGTTCAAGTTAGGGTAGGTCCATACTTGCGTACAAGTTAGGAACGAAATATGTGGACGGGTGGGGCCCAACGAAGTGGCAAAAAATTGCGTGGGCAAAAATGACCCATGAAGATCAAAGGGTTGGTTTGAATGCTGAGTCATAAAAATTGAGCCATGGAAGACCAAAGGGTTGGTCGAAAAATTACCGTGGGAAAAAAATGAACCCATGGAAAGACCAAAGGGATGGTCGAAAATTTCCGTGGGCCAAAATTGACCCACGGAGACCAAAATTACCAGTGGTGCTAAAAATGACCCATTGGAAAGATCAAAGGGTTGGTCGAAATATCATGGTCAAACAAGGTAACGACATCAAAAACGGGCTAAGCCCATAAAGGGGTCCCAAAAATTACCGTGGGCAAAAATGGCCCACGGTCGAAAAAATTAGGGGGCGTAAAATAGGGGGGTAATACGTACAACGGTTGCTTACGCAACCGTTTGGCGCAACCCTTCTTCGAAGGGTTGCCAAAAATCAGGGTTGCCGTAAAAATTGGGGTTGCCAAAAAATACCGTGGGTCAAAAATGACCATGGAAGACCAAAGGGTTGTCGAAAAATTAGGTGGGGTACGTACAACGTTGCTGACGCAAACCGTTTGGCGCCAACCCTTCTTCGAAGGGTTGCAAAAAATAGGGTTGCCATAAAAAATTAGGGTTGCCTAAAAAGTTAGGGTTGCCAAAAAATTAGGGTTCTCAAAAAAATTAGGGTTCTCAAAAATTTGGGTTCTCAAAAAAATTTGGGTTCTCAAAAAATTTGGGTTCTCAAAAAATTTGGGTTCTCAAAAAATCCGGGTTCTCAAAAAATCCGGGTTCTCAAAAAATCCGGGTTCTCAAAAAATCCGGGTTCTCAAAAAATCCGGGTTCTCAAAAAATTTGGGTTCTCAAAAAAGGTCAAGACCCAAAAAAAGGTAAGGTAAAAAATTCAGGTTGCCCAAAAAGGTAAAGGTCAAAAAGGTCGCGGTCAAAAAAAGGTCAAAAAGGTCGCGGTCACTTTACACGTCCAATATAACCCCCTACTACTTATATATATATATATATATATATATAATAATAAATTATATATATATATATAGATATATATATATATATACTATATATATATAATATATATATATACTTATTAATATATATATATATATATATATTATATATATATATACTATAACAATATATATATATATATATATATTTTATTTAATATTATATATAATATATATATATATATATATATATATATATATATATATATATATATATATATATATATATAATATATATTTTTAAAATAAAAAATTTGTTTTTATATATATATATATATATAATATATATATATATAATTATATATATATACTATATATATTCCTTTATATTTATCATGTATATAGAAAATGTAATATATATATTATATAATTGTAACGATAAAATAAAGGACTTCATTTTTGATAAATAAATGACATTTTCATTAATTTTTTAACCTAAATAAATTCACATGAACTAAAATAAGTTGATTTTTTTTTTTACCCTAATCATGAAAAATTTAAACAAGATTGTAAATACTTAACCTAAAATTTTATGACTCA
>JABUQX010046982.1:7500-17500 GCA_015478945.1 Trachelipus rathkii
TCGTTAACATATAATTTCCAATAAAAAGAACATTAAATAAATAAATACATTCAAACATATAAGTTTTTATTTTAAATATATTATCCCATCTAATCAGGGAGACATAGGATTCTGTATAAATTGAACAAGTTCTATATGTTTCTCCAGAGATTCAACTCCATCCGAAAGGATGTAAGCATAAATACAACCTACAGCACTAAACCATTTTTCTGCATATTTCGGTTCAACAGCACTCACTCGCTCACGCCAGAGAGAAGTAAACGTATCCTGGCTGATAGTTATTAATGCATTTCTGTATACTGCATTATACGGGAAACCACATGTTTCGGTGTAAATATCGTAGATTACACCATGAGCTATATGAATTAAGTCCTCGAGTATGGCAACATCTTTAAGATGAGACTTTAAGTCGTTTTTCATATCAAACAAAGCTGTTATATTTGCAGATGTCTGAACAGTGAAACCTATACACGTACGCATGAATGTGACAGCATCATTGGGTTTCCAATAGTTGCGTACATCAATACTTTTAACATTATTAGATGCAGTGAAAGCAACATCTATTCTATATAAACCTCTCAATAGCTGTCCCTCTGATTTTCAATGCAAGAGACGCAATGTCCACAGATGACACCATACTCAGCCTTTATCCCAAGCTTCAAGGCCTGTCGATAATCTGAGGATTCTTCAACGATATGATTAAAAGGTCATATTACTTTGCACCCTCCATTGGAAATACAGGTAATATATTGCTCTCCATTCGTTTTACGAAAAAATGTAAATGACACATCGTTGGGTATTACGAAGGTCCTCGTAAAGAGGACATCCGTAGGAGCAGAACGAGAGGTCATCGTACCAGTACAGCGAAAAATGTCTTACTGGCGAAATTCGTATGTATAAACACCTTATAGGTAATGAGATTCATTCTTTCAACCAATCAGAAGAAAGTAAACAGAATACAACGAACGAACGAACCATATCAGTTCAAAAAGGGTATAATATTTTCGTTAGACAACAACAACAACATTAACAACAACAACAACAAAAACAAACAACAACAACAACAAAAGTACAAAAATAAGTTCTTTAAATACTAACCAACGAATATTATGCTAACGTAACATTGTTTTTACATAATAAAGCTAACAAAACAATGACCTGAACTAAGAATATAATGTACATCGACAACCTAACAACACCCATACGTACGAAATAAACTACTACATAACAAAGTTCCACAGCTTAAACGCCTATAAAGTTACTATGTTCATAACGTAAAAAATTCATGTTTTTACATACCCTAAATCAGTAAATCAGTAAATCAAACAACCCTCCCCACCCCCCTCCTACCCATCTATTGATCTATTGATCTATTGATCTATTGATCTAACGAGTTAACAAACCATTTATAACATAAACGCAAACCTTTTCTTATTCATTAGTGATCAGGTATCAATCTAGAATGGACGTTGGTAAATTTATGTTCCGGGCTCCTGCTACTTGTCTTGTGTCTGGTCCTACAGGTTGTGGGAAAACCTTTCTGTTATTAAACATTTTAAAAGAGGTCGAGATTTTCGAACAGCAACCTGTTAAAATCATATGGTGTTACAGTGTTTACCAAGAAAAGTTTAAAGACTACAAAGATGTAATCGAATTTCACGAAGGGTTATATGACATAAAAACTCTTCAATGTTTACCAGGTCATAAAATTATAATCCTTGACGATTTGATGCATAAATTGAATGAGGCTATAGCTGAAACTTTCACAGTTTACTCGCATCATTTAAACATCACAGTATTTTTTATAACACAGAATATCTTTCATCAGAATAAGTATATGAGGGATGTGTCTTTAAACACGCAGTATTTAATCTTGTTTGGTCAAAGAAGGGATATGAGTCAGGTCAATGTTGTGGCTACCCAAATGTTCCCTACTCAACGTAAAGAGTTCTTAAAAGTATATAAAGAAGTTACATCTATACCTCATGGTTATTTACTCTGTGAGCTTCATCCTAAGAACACGCATAGAGTGTTACTGCGTACAAATATCTTACCTACCGAGATTGAGACAGTATACATACCTGAATAATGAGTACTCTAGTAGCAGATTATTTACCTCTTATGAGAAAATTTAAAACCCTGAAACCTTCTGAAAAACGTAAACTGATCTGTGAAGATGAAAAATTTATACAATGTATAGCTGAAGTATGCCTAAATCTTATAAAAGGAAATGTTCCTTTAAAGAGAGCTCAGAAGGTAAAGTTACGTCGTCACAGAAACATCATTAAAAAACTTGCTGGTAACGTAAGAAAGCTTAAAAATAAAAAGAAGCTATTACAGAAAGGCGGAGGTGTGTTCCTACCTTTACTCTTTTCCGTTATAGCTCCTTTGATAACCAAGTGGCTTGCTCAATGATGAAGAAGGTAGTGGTTTTACCCTACAACGATTATGAGAAGCTGAAATATAACACAGGAACCTTACCTCTACAACAACAGCAACAGCAACAACAACAACAACAGCCACAACAACAACAACAACAACAACAACAACAACAACAACAACAACAGTTCGAACAACCTCAATCAGACATTCAGCAGCATCAGATCGGATATAATCCTTATCACCCATTGATTCAACAGCAGCCTTTGAGTTTATATGATCCGCAAGTTGAACAGATAAATAATTATGAGAAGGAACTGCAACAAATATTAAACTCCAATGTTAACATTCATGAAAAAAGAATCCTATATCAAAATGCTATACAAAAATTAGTAGATTTAAAAGTTTTATTAAAATCACCCAAGGAAGATGCAGCTCTAACAACAGATACTAAACCCATGGTGAAAAGAGAAGCTAATTTTAGACATATACTCAAGGAAAGCTTACCAGTGAGGAGTAAGAAAACGGGTATAGCTCTATATAATATTTTAAAAGATCAGATTACTTGGGATGATCTCGGTCAAATCATTATTGATGGAGAAACAATACTTGGATCGAATATTGTTGACTTGATATCTGATCTCTCACGTGAATGGAAGAAGGCTCCAGTGACAGGATGGAACAGGATCAAACAAGAACTTCAGACTATTAATTTTCCAAGAAGTTTAATCATGAATAAACAAAGATTAGCGGATCTGGATAATATTCCATTGACCCCTAGACCTGATGCAAGTCCTGCTGGTACTTCTTTTGCATCGGATAGATCAAAGTTGATAAATAGAAGTACATTACGTTCAAGGACGGGCCGAATAAGAAAAAATCCATACAAAGTATCAAAATGGATTAGCATCTGATTATTTATTATGATTTTTTTATATGATTGTATATTTGTAATTTAAAATTTATGTATATATTCTATGTATCTTCGTATAACACTGCTATGTTTTTTAGACTGTAGTTTAAAAATATTAACATTATTTTTGTAAATTAAAAAATAAACATACTTCATATATAACATTCTGATTTTTATATCACCTTTCAATATAAATGAATAAAATTTTTATTGTTAATGTCATTGTGAATCATGGAGGCCAAGGAAGCAGTCGATAAATATTACTTTGATGTGAAACAGCCATACAGTTACGGGGGTTTTTCAAGGTTTGCTTCAAAGTTTCCTCAAATTAGTAAAAAAGAATTGAAAAAATATTTAGAAGGTGAGGATGCTTTTACCCTTCATAAACCTATACGAAAAAATTTCCTACACGGAAAACTATAGCTCCCCATTTAGATAGCGTATGGCAACTAGATTTGACCGATATGATAAAATATAAATCTTACAATGAGGGGTATCGATATATTCTTTTTGTGATAGATGTATATTCCAGATACTTATGGTTAAGGGTTTTAAAAGATAAAAAATCAAAGACTGTTGCTACAGCAGTCAGAGAAATTATAAATAAGGATGACAGATATCCCAAAATGATATGGACAGATAAGGGTACAGAATTTTTAGGTAAAGAGTTTCAAGAAATAGTTACTGAGTATGACATAGGGTATTACAACACATTTTCAGTTAATAAAGCCGCAATAGTTGAAAGAGTACAAAGAACTATAAAAGAAAGAATGCATAGGTATTTCACGAAGATGAATACATTTAAATATATAGATATACTACAGGACTTGGCTTACTCTTATAATCGGTCTCATCATAGAACACTTAAGAATACCCCTATAGAGATGGTAAAGACAAAACCCTTTGTACCTATCAACCCAAAGGGAAAAATAAAAGATAACACAGGCATTAAAGTAGGAGACTATGTGAGAGTATCCAGGACTGATGAAAATTTCAGAAAAGGGTATGAAGCTGGATGGTCGAGAGAGGTTTTTAAAGTAGATACTATCAGAGAATTCCCTAGAGACAAGTTAAAATTATACTATCTAGAGGATTTAGACGGAGAAAAAATAAAAGGAGGCTTCTATAAACAAGAAATACAGAAAATACAATTTGATCCTAAGAGTCATGAGTATAAAATAGAAAAAATAGTAGGATCTAAAGGGAAAGGTAAAAATAGGCAGTATCTTGTCAAATGGGTAGGTTACCCAATGAAGTTTAACAGTTATATAAATGCTAGCGATATTAAGAAACACTGATCAGTTTACGTTGGGAACATGGAGAGTGAAGATCATTTCTATTTAACGCTGCCTTCATCGGCTTCTATGGATCTACATCCTGCTAATAAAATATCAGACTATACAACTCAATTATTGAACCCTATAACTTTTGATCGAGAAATGTATGAAGCAGGATTAAGTGAAATAATTCTTGACGCTGATATAGAGAATAGGCCTGAATCATATTTGGCGTTTACGATATTTAGAAATGTTGATAGTGTTAAAAATGTATTAAAAATTAACGCTGATATGGCGGTCATCAAACGAGGCAACAAAGAATATGTCTTTGAAAGATATTTAATAAACCGCGGTCTCTATAAATCGGTTACCGATGTGTTCATAGACTTAAACAAAAAATTTGAAGCAAGTCAGTTATGTAAAGATTTAGTGTTTCTTGTTAATAAAGCCGCTAACGAAGATAACGTGTTAATCACCTTAAAATCTCACACTCATGTGAACCTGAACGATATAAGTTTATTTATTTTCAGCCCTTCAACTTGGTTTCGTAATTGTCATTACTCATATGTAAACAAAATATTGAGAAATAATATCAAACCTTCTCTAAAGGATCTAATGCGTTATATACCAACGATGGAAGAGTATGTCATAAAAAATGACACCGAGAGTTCATTACATTTTGTATGCATACCTTCTAAGATGTTTCAAGATCCTGGTATGGCCTATGTTTATACAGATATTATAGACCATCAGTACGCTAGGGATACTAAAGCATTTTGTTAAGAGTTAGTTCAATTTTCCCTAAAGTAAAAAGAGTTATAAGTTTTTCCCAATGGTTCACTACCTTAACCTCTGAGTAGAGACCCAACTGAGTTCGATTCGTATTTATATAAGAGATGTAGAAGGTTAATCATACCCATTCACCGACTGGAAACAGCAATTGTGTAAAGTTACATATAAGAAAGGAAAGCTTCCGATAAATAATCAATAATGGAAAGAGAACGATCTTCAGGGGTCAAGAATGCAGAGGGGGTATGGTTTAGGTGGATTTTTTGCTTCGTTGTTCAGAAGGGCCATCCCTTTGTTTAAATCAGGAGGTAAATATCTTGCTAAAAAAGCAGCTAGGACAGGTATAGATACTTTCCAGGATATTATGGGAGGTGTCGATCCTCGAACAGCTGTAAAACGACGACTAGCCGATGCTTCTGATGAAATGTTAGATGATGTTAAACGAAAAATACGACGTAAGATGACTGGTCAAGGTGTAGGTCGCCGTAAAAAACCTATAAAGAGGAATAGGAAAGGTCCACTAAAGAAAAAGTGTATTGATGTGTTTACCCTTTAATAACGATGATGAACGGCAATTATTTTACATAAACAGTGACAACCTGTAACTATTTTGTATATAAGAAATGTTTAAACAAATCTCTCCTCATTATACGTTCGGTGCATGTACCAGCAAGATGCATTTCCTCCATCCCTCCAGCCCAGACTGTTGTAAGAGTGAATTGGATCTCTTCTCTGTGAACCCTACACAGATTAGTGTGAGTGAATCCAACTTTATTAGTATTAATCCCGTTCACTCAATCACAAATACAGATGTACCTCTCGATTTCAATATTCCTGGCACTTCTGATCAATATCTTGACCCTTCGAATGTGTTTTTATATCTAAAGACCAAGTTAGTAAACGAAGATGGTTCAGATCTCACAGGAACCGATCACATAGTATCCACCGAAACAAATTTCCTGTATACGTGTTTTAATCAACTTGAGGTATTTTTAAATGAAACATCTCTAGGAGCATCAGCTGCAAGTTACCCTTATCGAAGTTATATTGAAACTTTATTAAATTATTCTCAAGATGCGAAGGAGTCTCATCTACAATCATGTGGATATTACAATTTAAAAGATGTGGAGAACCATAGAACCCATGCTGGTAAATCTAAAAATAACACCTATGAATATTATGGACGTGTATGGTGATATATTCTCTCAGGAAAGACTTATTCTACCATCTGTGGATACACGTATCAGGTTAACTAGATCTACACCTGAATTTGCTCTTAATGTTAAAAGCGCTCTTTTAGCAACAACTACGGCACCAAAGCCTATCTTTAAATTACTGGACGCATATCTTTATGTACGTAAAGTGAAATTATCTCCCATTAAACATATGGAAATAGAGAAATCTCTTTTGACCGATACAGCGAAATATCCAATCAAGAGAATTGAAACTAAATTTTTTAACTTTACCCAAGGGTTATCGAGCATTAATATACCTAACATAGTCAATGGGAGCTTACCTCAGAAGGTAATAATAGGAATTGTAGAACACGACGCCTATTCTGGAAACTATGGAAAGTCCCCCTTTAAATTTACCCATTTCGGACTTAGAGGGGTCAGTTTACATGTGAATGGTCAACCTTACGGTCGTGATTATGAGATGATATATGAAGACTCACATTCCCAATGCTCACGGCCTTTTTACGATTTATTTGCCAATACGGTATCATGCAGCGATAACGGTACGGGTGTTGATCTCAAGAATTATGCTGAAAACAGTAATTTATATGCATATGATCTCACTGCTGATCTTTCAGCTTGTAATGCTTATCATCTCAATATCCTAAGAAAAGGAACATTAGGATTGAGTCTCAAATTTGGACAAAGTTTGACATCCTCAATCTCAGTTCTGGTGTATCTGGAACATCCTCAAATCATCGAGATTGACAGAACACGAAATATAATCTTGAATTATTAATGATGAATGAAGAAGAAATAATAAACGCCTTCGGAAACGAAAGAAGATTTTTAGGTGTATTTGCATGTAATGAACTCTGTTCTGTGAAATTGGATACCGACTCTGGTCTTATCTTCAACACTTCTCCCCGGGATGTTTCAAGCAATGGACATTGGATAGCTGTGTATAAGAATAAAAATAATGTTGTATATTTTCTTGACTCTCTGCATTTAGATTTTATGTTTAGTAATCATTATGTAACATCTTTTTTAAAATATAATAATGTTCAATATGTTAAGACCTTATGTTTTCCTGTACAACCTATCAGGTCTAATTTATGTGGTGTATACTGTATTTATTTCATTATATGTTTTTTTAAATAATGTTTCTTTTAATAAACTTGTAAATATATTTGATGCTAAAAATTTATATGTTAATGATTATGTAGTTTGCACTTATGTTATAAATGCTTTAAAATAAAAAAAACTTGTTTTCTTTTCCCACTTTTTTCAAAAGAACTTATTTATAACTAAGAAATATGACTTGAAAAAAAAAAATTTAATTTTTACGTTAAAAAAAAAAAAAAACTAAAAAAAATAAAATAAAAAAATTAAGTTGAAAAACAGAACACGTTTGCATTCTCGTACCGGATCGTACATCAGTACGCGAGGGGGTGCGCTCCCTCTTCCGCATCGGTTGCGCCGGCGGGCGGTGATCGCGGCTCGCACAGCGCGTCGGGATCGGCGCCGTTTCGCGGCGCGCCTGCGGGCTAGGCGCACGCGTCGGATCGCGCCGTGCGGATTGCACTGGCTGCGCGCGCTGCGGCGCGCCCAGCATCGACCGGAGCCTGAATGACGCTACCTTCTGCTCAAGAGGGAGTCTCACAGCCCTGAGTGAGATCTACATCCTATAAGCATATATATTTAAACACCAATATTTATCATTAACAACAAATATTAATAACTCGCATCTTAGTTGCGCCGGAGCCAGCACCGGTGCACTGTCAACTCCTATTCTCTGAGTCAGACTCCTTCTCCACTCTTTCCCTCCTTATTCATCTTTCATCTTCTTTCTTCCTCCTTCGATCTCTGTTTTTTGCACTCTGTGCTCTTTTTTCAGTCGAGACCCCCCTAATGGGGGGGGGGGGTCCTAGACACCTTTCACGGACTTATAACCACATATTAACTTAATAAACCAAATTGTTGTTTAACGAAGTTATACTTCGCACCGCAGTGACTTCCAGCACCGGTGCATGAGCCACTCTCAGATCCCATACCAAGTATTTCTAGAATACACTCTGAATCCTCTCACCAAATTTCCGCTATTACGAACACTTCGATTTTTTAAGGGGGGTGGGGTCGCCCCTGTCGGGACCCACGGGACTAACTCGTTACGACGAGGTTACCTCCCCCTAACACCCCTCCAAATTTTAACCAGATACGATAACCCTAACCCATGTAGATATATATCGAACTCGGAACCGGATGCGAAGAAGAAACCGCGGCGAAAATAATAACAAAATAATATAATAATAAAATATAATATAATAATAATAATAATAAATAATAATAATATAATATATAATAATAATAAATATAATAATAATAATTAATAATAATACAGATCAGATCAACACATCTAACCGATGTTTTGAACCACCAACCCTGAACCGAGCCGGATCGGAGTCGGAGTTCGGAGCCGGAGCCGGAGTTCCGGAGCCAGAGTCCTCGAAATTGAGATCACTTCGTGATCTCAATTTTCTCTTTCCGAAATAATAATAATAATGAATAATATATATTAATAATAATAATAATATAATAATAATAATAATAATAATAATAATAATAATAATAATAATAATAATATGTAAGGGGGGTGGAGGGGTGTGGGGGCGCGTGCTCGCGCACTGACGTAATCTCGTCTGCGACGAGATTACGTCATCACGCTCGAACCTAACTCTTCGTTAGCCTTAACTCAATCTCGGGTTTGGAAAACCAAAAGGGAATAAACGCGGGCGTAGCGGCTACGCTCTCGGGGGTGACCCCCCTCTATATACATCCTACAGACTTGAAATTTACACGGATTCGAGCTTATCCCATACATAGCTTATATTCCAAGTTTCAGACCTATACCTCTTTTACTTTTTGAGAAAAAGCTGTAGGATCTCAAACTGTTGGCAATACTACTAATATATATATATATATATATATATATATATATATATATATATATATATATATATAATATATATATATATATTATATACATAATATATATTGATATCATATATATATATATTAATATATATATATATATATGTGAAAGCTAAGAAGTTACCCGCATGATATCTCGAAAACTAAAAGAAAAACAAAACTGATAACATATATGGAATCAGCGTATGAAATTTGTATGGAAAATGAAAAAAAAAAATTTTTATTTTTTAAAAAATTTTTTTTTCAAATCTCCAAAACTACGATAGGTACAAGAAAACAAATAACATATTTAGAATCAGCGTATGAAATATGTATGAAAAAAAGATTTTTTTTTTTTAACTAAAGGAATACCCCAGGGTAAACCGCAAAGATGCAAAGAGTCGGGGTCTCTCGGCCTCCTGGGGGACGACGGGGTTGGACTATTTCCCCCCCTCCGGGGAGGGTCTCCGGAACCCCCGCTCTTTGGTATTTGGGTG
>JABUQX010046982.1:32500-37288 GCA_015478945.1 Trachelipus rathkii
AAATAACAAAGTTCACATAGGGGGGAAGTAAAACAAGTTTTCATTTTTTATAACTTATAATTTTCAATGAAAAGAGCATTAAATAAATACATAAAAACATATAAGTTTTATTTTAAACATATTAATTCGTCTAATCAGAGGACAGAGGATTCTGTATAAATTGAGCAAGTTCTATATATTTCTCCAGAGATTCAACTCCATCTGAAATGATGTAAGTATAAATACAGCCTGCAGCACTAAACCATTTTTCTTCATATTTTGGTTCAACAGCACTCATTCTACTCATGCCAGAGAGAAGTAAACGTATCCATGCTGATAGTTATTAGCCGCACCTGTATATCACAGTTATACGGTAATATTATACGGTAAACCACATGTTTTAGTGTAAATATCGTAGATTACAACAACCGTGGGCTATATGAATTAAGTCAAGTATGTCGACCTCTTTAAGATGACACGCTAATTCGTTTTTCATTTTAACCAAAGCTGTAATATTTTCAGATAAATGAACAGTGAAACATATACACGAACGCGCGAATGTTACAGCATCGACGGGTTTCCAATAGTTGCGTACATCAATACTTTTACATTATCAGATTAGTGAAACAACCTCTAATTCTAATTATAACCCTCTCAATACTGTCGCCCTCTGATAGATATTTCACCTGGAGACGATCCATCAGATGACACATACTTAGCCTTTACCCAAGCTTCCGTGGTATCGATAATCTTGAGGAATTCTTCAACCGAAATGAATAAAGGTCTATTACTTGCACCTCCGAATGGAATGCAGGTAATATTTCGCTTTCCATTCGTTTTACGAAAAAATATAAATGACACATCGTTGGGTATTACGAAGGTCCTCGTAAAGATATCACTAACGTTCTTAGGAACAGAATGAGACGTCATCATACCAGCACAGCGAAAAATGTCTTACTGACGAAATTTCGTATGTATAAACAGACCCAAAAGGTAACGAGATTCTTTTTTTCAATCCAATCAGAAAGGAAAGTGAAGCAAGTATAATTGAACAGACGAAACGAAACCATTTCGGTTCAAATAATTCCATGTAGGGGCTTTATACCCAAATCGTTTTCTGTTCATGTTTGTATTTTCATGTTCAGGCTTTACATTCGATTCATTTTCTGTTCGTGTTTTGTATTTTCAAACCCCGTTCTTACGAGCAATTCGTTTCACTTTTGTATATGTATTTCCTGTTTCATTAGAGTTATCAGATACAAGTTGAGAAATTGTTCAAACTCCTTCCCCCTTTTTGAAACATTACGCAATGAATATGATTCTTCTTTGTTTCGTTTTCGAAACATTACGCTACACATTTGATTCCTCTTTGTCACAGGGTCAAAATAAATGGGTGGCAAATGAATGGGTATTCGCGAGTGGTTTGGTCTGAAATTGTGGTTGTGAAAGTCGTGATTATTGCATTGGCCATCATTTTCTTATTATTTATAGTAAATAATAAATTTTAACAATTCAATATATATATATATATATATATATATATATATATTATATATATATATATAATATATACTATATATATATATATTATATATATATATATATATATATTAAATTATATATATAATATATATTATTTTTTATAATATATATATATATAAAAATTAAAATTTATTAACATAAAACTGCTCTTTGATCCGGTACCAAAAAATTCAAAGTACCGTAAAAAAATCATATGAGTAAAGTATCCTTTATAATTAGGGTAAACCTTTCAAATTTACAATGTTAATTCCTTAACTATAAAATAGTAAATGTCTCAAGTTTGAGACTCCCCGTGGGTTACCTGAAACCCATAAAAATGTTTAAATTAATTGTTGGGATTTGTGACCCAGTCCCAGGTAGCTGGGCTAATGAAGACCAGATCACAAACCAACACTTTCCTACTTTCAGACAAATCTCTGACGCGGTACCACTTTCGCTCGACCAGCCTGAAGGTAGCCAATGAATAGTGGAAATATAAGCTTGTATATATAATATATATATATATATAATATAGTATATATTATTTATATATATATAGTAGTATATATTAATTATATATATATATACTATATATATATACTATATATATATATATATATACGTATATAATATATAGTATATATATACCCGGTGGACCTCGTGTGGACCAGGACATATATATATATACATATCATATATATAGTATAATATATATGTAATGAAGAATATATATTATAGTATATATAATATATATATATATATATATATATATATATATATATATACAAGGGAATGAAGAATAATTATTGACTTATGTAATTTACTGCTATGCAAGAACAAATGCCCATAAGAAGAACGGAGTTTTTATTTACGAGAATTTTGGAAACGAAAAAGTTTTGATTTTTCTTAAATTTAAATCGAAACTTATTTTCAATATATTTTTATTGAAAATTTTACTATGTTTTTATTTTTATACGTAAGTCGTTTTGAATGTTGAAAATATAAAATTTTTATTATGAAATTATCGCTGCGTTAACGAACATGTGTAACAACGTTGCTGAACAAGTGTAGTATAATTTTTGATGTTAATAAATATATATATATACTTTCAAGAGTTGACCAAGATAAAAAAAACTCGTCAAGTCTCGAAGGTATGAACAATAATAATAATAATAATAATAATAATAATAATAATAATAATAATAATAATAATAATAATAATAATAATAATAATAATAATAATAATAATAAATAATAATAATAATAATAATAATAATAATAATAATAATAATAATAATAATAATATAATAATAATAATAATGCAATATTCTGACTACAATATAATAATAATAATAATAATAATAATAATAATAATAATAATAATAATAATAATAATAATAATAATAATAATAATAATAATAATAATAATAATAATAATAATAATAATAAATAATAATTATTATTTGTAGGAATAGTCTATCTTTGAGGACACGAAGTGTCTCAATAGAAGGACAATTTCCAATGTAATAACTTTTACTTTAGGTTCCTATTGTGTCTTGCTTCTATTACAGAAAGCAAAGAATACGAATAAGAAACTTAAAAGCAAGGTTTAAAGAGGGAAACAAATTATATACTACCAACAGCGGTGACTTCTGTTGCAGGGTACTACTCTTGCTCTACCACCAGCAAATTTGAATATTTGAAGTGGACACGATCGAGAACTTCAATTCTGATTTTTCACATTTATGAAGTAATTTTCGAGACCACGTGACCAATTATTAAGACGAATTTTTAATATTTTTCAATGAATATTTCTAAAATATATATATTTTTACAATATATATATATATATATATATATATATATATATATATATATATATATATATATATATATATATATATATATATATATAATATATATATATATATATATATATATATATATATTATATAGTATTTTATATATAATATATATATAAAGACTTTATATTTATATAATAAAAATAATATAAAATAAATTATAAATAGGAGTTTTGATGAGAATAGACATTTAAAGTAGCGATTTTTGTTTTTCAATTTTTTACTCGAAAATATTTGGTCACGTGATCAATTATCAAGACGATTTTTTATTATTTCCAAATAAATATTTGTAATTTTATATATATATTTTGATAGATAAATATATAAAGATTGGTTTTCAATTACAATACTCAAAGGGGAATGTTACAAATGATATTTTTACAACAAGAATCGCTTCGTGGCGATTCTTGAAAAAATCAAAATTTCACGCTATGAAATTTTGACAAGGTTTTTATTTTTGATTTTTATTTATTACTTTTAACTTTTTATTTTCTCTGTTCTTTGTAATACGTATATATAATAAAGCCCTTTTTTCCTTTTTACAAAAAAAAACTTTTTGTAAATTTAAAAGGAAAGTTCCCTTTGATATATTGAACAATCTTTATTTCAAATCACGATTTTTGTTGACAAAATTTCGAGTAACTAGAAAATTTCGACTGACAATTATATACATTATATATCTAAATTTTAATATTAATAAAAAATGTTTCTCATTTTTCATTGACGATGCTATAATATTATACTTCCTAACTTTAATTTTTATGGACTATATTTTAAATGACAATTTTTAGTTTTTAAATTTTTATATTTTTCTACATTTTATTTTCTTATTTTCGATTTAGCATTTTTGCTTATTTTTATTTTTATCTTTATTTTTTCCGACTTGACGTTTTACTTTTTTGGTTTAAATTCGCAAACTCTATAAATAAGATTTTTTCATTCAAAGTGTACGAGTTTAATGTTTGTATGTGTAAAAAAAAAAAAAAAAATCAGTCTACATGGCGTTGGTTTTCTATGAATGTTGACAATATTAATTTTTCATTTCTTCGCCGAAAAAAAGAGTAGAAAGAAAAGAAAAGATCAAAAACTCGAAGATTCTCCAATCCTATGCATTAAACTGGACCCTAAATTTTAAGACGAAGTAAAAAAAGGTGATTTAAAAGTTGATTGACGCGGATATTTGAATTTAGGTGATGGAAACCATAATAACAAATAAGCGTAGGCCAATCGGATTAATTTAAATCTGAGAACTATTCTGTAAGAAATACCACAACATTATATAAAAGCTCGTGGGTCCACGATCAGATCAAATGGCTCTAACTGGAGCAATTCAAAAAGAAGAGACTGAGTTCATATATAATGTTAAGATATTTATCAAAAAAATGAATAATAACGAATCAAAACTGAAGCCTTTTTACTATGCATC
>JABUQX010046983.1:12500-15000 GCA_015478945.1 Trachelipus rathkii
TATATATATATATATATATATATATATATATATATATATATATATATATATATATATATATATATAATATATATAATAATATAGAGAGAGAAGAGAGAGAGGAGAGAGAGAAGAGAGAGAGAGAGAGAGAGAGAGAGAGAGAGAGAGAGATGGCGAGCATCTCACTCTTTCACATTTTTAAAAAAATGTTAAAATAGCCATTCGTCCGCCAATACTCCATTACCATCTGGGAGCTGACCATCTGGGTGTTAGGTCAGCAACGTCAAGTAATTGTTGGGTTGTTCTGGGTTCATTAAATTATGGAGCATTCAGGGTGTTTACTCTGATAATCAATTTGTTGAACAATACCCTTCCTCATTTAGAGGTCACATATAAGTTTTTACTGGAATTCAGATATTTGAGAACTCTGACAGCAAAAGCTACTCTGTTCCTCTTTCTGTCTTTATACTTTCCTTATTTCTCGGTCAAAACAGATATTGAACGTACTTGAGCAACGACGTTATTTGACATTTTTTCATCTGTTTTGAGTGTTCTATATTTTTAACCTTGTGTTTAAGATCTCTTGTCAATCCATAAAACTAAATATATGTAATCATATCCACCATATCATCATATCAATCATTATATCATGAAATTTATCAAGACTGCCTTGTAACTTAACTAGGTATCCTAATTTCTTCGATTAATTAAACTACAAAATGGAATAGAACATATTTTCTGGTCTTGTCCTATTTCTGAGATCCTCATTCTTGGTGATTGTTTTGGAAATAAAGCAAACACTCTAAACCTTTACATAATTTCAGATCCTTCACATCATGTTGTCAATCCCTTTACAAATCTCTTTACTCAAATTAAAATTATTTTCTAAATTCTGTACCCAGTTCATTATTTTCAAATCCTCCGTTGGAATGACTCTTGACTTTATCAAACAAACTATTTTGGAACAATGCAATGGTTCGATTAGCAACATGATAATACTTGCGGTCGCTCGGAGTGTGCAGAACAAATAACAGAGTCGATTCTCTCTGGCATGACAGAGTTTATTCCATTTATTTTTCTTCAACTGATACTCTAAATCCTTAGTTTAACTTTGCCTGTCCTCGTGTTATTCGTAGAAGGAACGCTGCCTTCAGAAGCTAAAGTTAATTTGTATCTCACTCCGTAATCGTGCTATTTTACTCGCCGTAAAAATGCAATAAGCGATGTTGCTTTTCTTTCTAGCATTTTTTAATAAAAATTTAATTTTAAATTTGGTCGTTCCTCTTTAACTCCCTCTATTTTTTTTTGACAGCACAACTGCAGCTTTACCTTCTGTTTAAGCAAATCACTTTCCTCAAACCATTGTTTCTGATTTCAATTTAGACGATTCAGAAGCTACTCATTTTCTCCTTATTTATGCCTAACGCTGTAATTTCAACCAATTATATGATTTCTTCTCTCTATGAACTTATATTAAGATGGCGTACAGTCCTGATGGTATCACTTCTGTGGTTCTCAAACTTTGTCTTTCAAATCCTACCCTGTCTACACAGTTCCACCACTTCTCTTTTCAATTGTCTTACAGAAGAATTAACCAAAATGTTCATTCTAACACCTAATCCAATAGTAAGCTCTTTGTAATCTTTAATTCTTTAGTTTCCTTTTTCCAACACTTCCTATCACATCATTTTCAAACGTCATGCGTCGGTTCACTTCGACCTTGTGAATTTTATTTAGACTTCTGAACCTTCACACCAGATGCGATATGTGTACAGTATATATATATATATATATATATATATATATATATATGTTATTAAAAATATATAATATATATATATATAATAATAAATATTATATAGTATATTTTAATATATATGTGTGTGTGTGTATGTGTGTGTGTGTGTGTGTTTGTGTGTGTAGGTGTGTATTTGTGTGTGTGAAAGGAAGAAGCAAAGACTCTACATGGATTAGAATTGGGGGAGGACTGACGGAGGACATGAAGGGCACCAGAAAGCTTACATATGGCATGGCCAAGGCTATGAGAAGAAATAGAGCCCGAAATGCATTTAATTTTGAACAAAATTGAAGATCCACCTTTGAACGAGGGATGAATGTAGAGGAGAGTGAGTGGATAGACGAAGAGATGGAGGAGAGGTGATCCCCAGAACGATAGAGAAAGAAGAGGAAATAGGAAAGATTTAAATAGCGGAGGTTCGAGAAGCGCTTAAGAAATTGAAAAATGGGGAGAGCGTAGGATATGGAGGGCTGATTGACGAACTATTTAAGACGCGAGAAGGTATAGCTAGTTGGATCATGGAAATTCTCAAAAAAGTTTGGAAAAAGGGAAGAATCCCTGAAGACTGGAGGAAAGCAATCACATACCCTATACACAAGAATGGAGACAGAATAGAGTTTGGAAATTATAGTGGAATTGTATTACTGTCAGCAGCAAGTAAAATATATGAAAAAATTCTGGAGAAAAGACTAAGGATATGGTTTGAGGGAATATTGAAAAGTG
>JABUQX010046983.1:27500-30000 GCA_015478945.1 Trachelipus rathkii
GAAATTTTTAGCGATCAAAGGCTGTGAATTGTTCATTGAACTTAGACTATGAGTCAGACTCTTGACTGCTGATCCGGGATAACTTTGGTTCTTTGACTCGGCCCTAAAGATTAGACTCAGGACAACAGTTATCAACATCATCATCATTAGCCGATCTTTGGGTTCCCAGAACTACAGGTGGGGTAAACAAGCAATTTAGCACCGGAAAACAAATAGCATAAGTGCAAAACCTATCTTAGTCGGAGAAAAAAGCTACCCTCCCCCACACACTATATCCTTCATTACCCTGAGTGCGAGACTTTAACGGCCAAAACTGAATATTCACAGTACCGTGAGAGTCACCCACTGTGGCATCTCGTCAATGTCAGGGATCATCTCTGGGCCAGGTCCACAACAACGATCCCCTTACAAATTAAAGCCATTTACTCCTATTATGCACCTTTCTTCTGGCTAGGGCTAAATTAACATTCATTTCCTTCAGACAATCTTTAAGTGACCCAATACACATTTTCTTCTAAACTTGTCGATTCCCAATACTCTCGACTTTCAATAATACACGTTTAACAATTGACAATCACCCCAAAGTTTGTCCATCTGAACAACTCACACTGCACCTTAATCTGTATCACTCATTCCACGAAATAGTTTTGCTACTATACATTAACACCGTTAACTACATAGCCTCATATAAAAACTCTACAGCAATCAAGACTTAGTTCCTTGCATTCACCAAAGATATAATTGCAGTAGCCACCTTCCAACCACTCATGACTCTCCAACTACACGGCATCATCCGTTCCCTTTTCACAAAACATATAGCAAAAAATATATTAAACTCAGATACTGTTCCAGTGGTCTACCATCCAACATGATTTCCACTGCGCGACTTTCCTCACCAACCATCATTACGTTAATCTTATACACATTTACATTAAAACCCCAATTTTACAATCCTGTCAAACGTCTCTACCAATCCTCTTGAAACTTTTTTAGGCTTCACCACACAAAGCTACACTATCTGCATACAAACAAGCAGAACAGCCAACACTCTCTTCCATTCTCCATCGGTCTAACCATCTCCCCGCCACCCCTACTCTAAAGTCACCCGATCCATATAAAATTTAAACAGCCATGGAGAGATCCCACATCTCTACCTCACTTCACTATTAATATTAAACTATTCACTTTCCACTCTATTTATTCTTACACATGATACGTACTTTAGATTCCATTCAGATGGCTACCACTTACTCCATATATCATTAACACCTGCCAAAGAGCTTCCCTGCTAATCCTGTCATACGCCTGTTGCAAGTCCATAAACTGTAAAACTGTTTGCTCTTCTCTCCTTTTTTCACCCATTTGCATCAATGTAAAAATTTGATCTACCTATCCCCTACCAGTTCTAAATGCATCTTATTCTTCAGCAAGCAGCCCCTCAGCCACTCAACGCATTTTTTCATCTAAAGTGCCAGCATATATGTTCCCTACAACACGCAATAAATTAATGCCCTTATAGTTTCTAAGGTTCCCATTCTCACCCTTACCCTTATAAAAGGGTAATATCACTGTTCTCTTCCAGCCCTTCGGAAATACACCCTGCACAAACGCTTAGTTACACAACTTCCATATCCAGTCAATCACAATCTTATCTCAATTCATGATCATTTCATCAATTATTCAATCTGAACCTGCTGATTTATTATTCTTCAGCTTCTTCAATCTACCTACTACCTCCTCCCTACTATTAACCTAATCTCTAAAATATCTAGTTCTTCTAACACCAACACACAATCATTATCACAACTTCATCACTGCTAATTTAACACAGATTTTCGAAATGATCAATACACACTCTCCTCACGTCCATCTCATCAGTCACGAAAGCATCACCCCTATTCATTATTCTATGAAGATTCCTCTTACTCTCCTTCTTAAACTGCCGCACTTCCCTCTAGAGCAGCTTCTTATTCCTTTGTAAGTTCCCATTCATCCACCTTATAAACTGCTCATTTACTTCCTTTTTTTCCATTTCCTTTTAACTTTTACCATTCCTCTTTTCCTCTATATATATTTCCATACACCTTTCTTTCGAGACATCATCATTTAGATTTAGTGAATTCAGCCACGCCTCTTATTTACATTTAATCGCTTGCATCACCTTTTCATTCCACCATCCTCTATTGACATTCTTACTTCCTACTTTAGCATACCCACATGCTTCTCTTGCACTACTAATAATCACTTCATTTGCTTCCAAATTATCTCAGTTTCATATTGTTAGCATTCAACTGACTTACTTGCAAGTGCTCTCACATACTTTTCCTTATAACCTTGCTCGTTTAGCTTTTCACTCCTAATTCTTCTCACTTTTTTTTCTATTTTTTCCTATTCAGCTTAATTTTATAAAAATAAAACAACATAATGATCTGATATTCCCATCTCCACCCCTAACTGAAATAACATACTTCAACATCTTTTAATCAACACAAAATTAATC
>JABUQX010046983.1:32500-36477 GCA_015478945.1 Trachelipus rathkii
TCCCTTAGTATCTTAAAGGGGTTCTACTAATCGCAACAAGCGACCGGACGAGAACCCTTGTCGTGTCCTTTGAGACGCCGCAAATATAATCCAATAAACAACTAAGTGATAAACAATGATAATAATAAACAATACAATAATAATAATAGTAATAAATAATAATAATAATAATATATTAATAATAATAATAATAATGAGAAATAATAAAATAATAATAATTAATAATAATATAGATAATAATAATAATAATAATACAATAATAATAATAATAATAATAATAATAATAATAATATAATAATTAATAATAATAATAATAATAATAATAATAATAATAATAATAATAATAAAAATAATAATAATAATAATAATAATAATAATAATAATAATAATAATAATAATAATAATAATAATAATAATAATAATAATAATAATAATAATAATAATAATAATAATAATAATATAACAAATGAAATTAAAATTCGAGTAAATAGATGGTTGCAAATTATCTGAAAATGAAATAAGTAAACTATTATTGGAGAAGTAAGCAAGGATCGAAAATCAGCGGAAAGAGGTTCAAACTCTTCTAAAGACTTCGGATATGCATGTAGTTCAAGATAATGCGGAAATCTTGGACGGATAAAGGGAACATTTTAGGGAATTGCTAAATGCTTGAAGATTATGAGAGGAGCAAAAAAACAACAAGTTAAAGTGGAAGAGAATATTAGGGGGAAAGTGGTGAGGAGTGAATATGTGGAACATGTTACAAAAGATGAAATCGTGAAAGCTTATGCTTTGAAGAATTGAGAATAGGAAAGTCTTACAGTGTGTATCTTAAACAAATATATATGTAAAAGAGGGTAATAGAGCCGTAGTGTGGCTGTTGAGGTTATTTAATATTTGCTTGGAAAGATGGAAGGTGCCAAAATTTATGTTTAAGAATGATAAGAATGAGAGTAGGAATAAGTGTATTGACTGAAATAGGTAATACATACGGATGCGTAATAATGGGAAAAGGTAAGAGCTATACGGATAAAAAGATCGAACAAGAACAGTGTATTTTTAGAGAATGGCAAAGGACAACCTTTAACTTCCAATCTTTCCTCCACACTGCTATAATACTTCAACTTCCTAACTTATTTGATTTTCTTATCTTTATCTTTTTATGTTTTCTTTGGCAAGGAAGTATTTTTTGTACTTTACTGCAATTAACTGGTTGAAACTGCGGTTACATATTTCCCATGGAAATGATTAATGCTTCATTGGAGGGGCCCCTCGGAGTGTGCAGAATGCATAATAACAAAGGTGATTTTCTTGAGCATCGAGGCGTGCATTAGATTTTCTTTCCCTCCAACTAATAATCATAAACTGTAATTAACTCCGTTGTTCTCATCACATTGACACTGCTTTTAAAAATTACCGCCGTCTTCAAATTCCAGAAATTTCATCTCTTATATTTTATCTTGGTGTCATTCAAAATATGTTTTCCATAATATTAAACATTTTTAAATCTGCTGAAAATGCAATAATCTTTCTGGTTCCTCTTTCTCACGCCTTTTCTCGCATTTTGCAAAATAATGTCAAATCTAACTCTGTTTCTTCTACAATCTCTCATTTTGTTTCTTCTGACTTTATTAAATGCTTTTTGCCTCCTGGTAAAACTAAACTCTCAGTTCAAGCATTTGCCTCTAATTCCATTCTAGAGGTTTTGACGGTATCCGTCCTGTGGTTCTCAAAACCTTTGCTACCGAGCTTGAACCCTGCCTTGGTAAAATATATCTTCATTGACAATCTTTGACTCCCAGCTTCTGCATTTCCATTTTACTTGAAAGATGAGCTGACCCAAATGGTATCGAAAAAAAAAATATCCCCCTCTCAATCCTGTAACTAATTCATTAACCTCTTTTCTTTCTAAAATTATTGGATCTATCCTTAACAGTAATAATTGGAAATATTTACTACTAATTGGAAATATTTTCTACTAATTTTATCTCAGATCGTTAGTATTGCTTGCGTAAGGAATGCCCTACTCGTGTTCTTCTATTTTCCTTGATTCTGACTCCTTGTCATCTGCCCTTTGGGGTTTTGATGAATCATTCCTGGGATGGTCCTACTCATACAGCTCTCCTCTAAAGGGTAGAATCTTGTGATTTCTGGGCTTTCAACTTTTCCTCCCTCACCTACCTTCTCCAATCACTTTCCACCTTATCTCTCCTTTTATTGTCGCAATAACAATAGACACTGTCCTTCTAAACTCTTTTGTTTAAGAGTCTTGCACAAGGCTTTTATTTCAAAAGTCAATATTTTGATGTCTAACTTTTCTCTGTAGATTTCTTTCTGATTTTCATTCCGGTCGTTCTGCAGCAGCTGCTATGGACTGTAACAGTTCATCCTTAAATCTACCAATAGTTGTTACTTAGGTTCTGTTTTAACCCTGACGCTTTATTTTCTATTTTTCAATATTGAAATCTGCATTTCAGTTTATAACCCATCCGTTCCTATCCCACGAATTCTGAAGTTCGTAACTTCTTCATTTTATATGATCTCTGTTCTCTCTTGTATTTATTAATTGAGAAGATAAAATATGGTGTCTTTCAATGTCTCAGAAACTCAGTCTTTTCAGATATCAACCAGACAAAATCTTCTCCTGAACTTCAATATCTTCACTTTAAGCACACACCTTAAATTTTTCTCTGTATTCTTGATATCTCTTTTTTCCTGATCTTTCTTGGAAGGACCATCATTGTTTCTCCTTCTAAACAAGATTTTAAAAGGTTGCTTGTTCTGCGACGCATTGAGAACTCCTTTTCGCATTTGCAGCTTCTTATACCATATCCTTGTATCATTTTTTGCTTATAGAATGTGCTTCACACATCTTTTTGTGATTCCACTCTATAGCTCTCGTAAGAAGGCCTTATAGATTTGTCAACTCTTTTGTCCTCATTAACTCTCGCCAATCTTATTTTGATATGCAAATTGTAGCACCACTGTACTTTCCTTCCCTTCATAATTCCTTTATGCTGTCGTTTTTTCATCGTAAAGTGTTCTTCTGAACTATTTTTTTCTCACATATTTTACATCAGCGGAAAGCCCATGCGATTCCTTTTTCTCACTCAGTCTCATTTTTATTCTTTCAAAATCTCTAATCCCAAACTTAACCGATCTGCTCATTCTTACATGTTCATCTGCTAGTAAATTCTGGAATGCACTTCCTTCTTTTATTTCGCAGCTTCCTCCGACTTGTGTTATCATCAGGATTAAGCGAATTAGGGTGTTTCTAAACTTCCTGTTATCGACAAATTAAAACTCCTTTGGAAAGAAAAAGAGCTACAATGACAGGACTATGTTTGAGAAAATATCCACCTTTCGCCGCAGGTTGAATGAGAAGAGGCGACAAGTGGGAAGGATCGATGGAATGAAAGATAGAAACTAATAGTTTACCAAAGTTTGGCGCAAACTAGAAAATTACAACTATTACAAAAATATTCAAACGAAAGTCCCCTATCTATTACACTTCTTCTAATATGCGTACAAGCTCAGCGACAGCAAAAATTACATCTGTAGAAGAAATTACAGTTAGAGATATGAATAAGCTGGAAGTAGGGCAAAAGGAAGAAGGACCTCACGTACAACTTTCAAAATTGTCTATTTGACATAGGAAATCACAGACAAAGGTTGAATAATATGTTCGGTTTTAGCAGAAAGTTATAAATCTGTGATGCCGTATGACGAAACAAAAAGAGAGGAGGACGAAGCGAAAGTTAGAGATGGCATTTTAGACACAAAAAATTATTGCATTTTCATCAAAGAAAAAGAGATCTCATTCTTGCCTAAAGTAGTTTACTATACCTTACGGAAAATAAAAGCATAAGTTTCTTGAATTTTAAATTTATTAGAGGTATATGAAAGGTCAGCGCATCAGTGTAGTCTGGGGTTCACATGAAAAGAGTTATCGATTTAGGAAACCAAAAGGAACTTAT
>JABUQX010046984.1:0-10000 GCA_015478945.1 Trachelipus rathkii
AAAAGAGGATTTAAAAATATTATTTAACATCTCCCTAACATATAATCTTCTAGAGTTTCACCTACCCTGTTAAAGCTTAGTTTTCCTAGGAGGTTTAGTTAACTTAATCAAAACAAGTGAAATATTATCTATAGTGCTAAAGGAAAAAAATAATTTAGAGATAATGATTTTCTTTAACTAGTAAAGAACTATATGATAACTAAATTAATAAGGCCGAGCATTTTAAGTCAATATTAAGAAACCCTGAGGTGGATCCAAATATCCCATTTGCAATAACACCGGAGATATTGCTGAAAGGATATGAGGTTCCAGCCATGGTTGTTTCTTCTCATTTATTTCATGATGGTGCAGATCATTCAGATGATCCTGATTGGTCTCCTTGTGAACCTGATCAGGATCAGTTATATTTGACTTTTTTCAAAAATCTGATGGAGGAGCAGCATTTTTTTCGGCACTATTTCTTTAACTTATTATATATATAATTTAACAATTCTTTGCCACTTAACGCAGCAAGATTAATATACTAAAACATCCACCACTTTCACTGGGAATTGGAGATATTGTAGCTTTAAAAGAAAAATTTACTAAACCATACTTTTAAAGTATGGGAACAGAACAAGATATTGAAAATAATGATTTAGGAGAAACTGTTCTGTAAAACTTAAAAAACATAACCAAGAAACAATAACCCGACGCATTTCGGACATAATCCTACTAATTAAAAATAATACAAAATGTGATGAAAATATATCAGAAATCAGTTTCCACACTAATAATGATACTTAATACTGGTGATGTGAACAGTATAGAGTAAAAAGGAAAGATGCAGTTCAATGTAGAGAGCTACATAAAAAGCTCATAGATCAATGGCAACTTTAATATCTCTAACTAATAATCAAATGAATATATGTGTCCTTGTTTAACAGGGACATGATATGTATTTGAAGAAAAACAATGTAAAATAAATTTGGTTTTCAAATTTAGTTTACATATTCATCAAAATTAAATTCTTAATGGAATTTAATTTTGGTCCCCTCCAATTGTAAAAAATATATATTATATAATGTATGATATACATTAAATAATATATATATGTTTATTTTATATATTTATATATTTTTTATTGTTTTATTTTTGTTTTATTATTTTTATTATTATGGCCACTGGAATTTGAGTATCTTGAAATAATGACCTTTTCTTAAAAAATAAAAAAGTTAATATTGATGAAATTTATTTATTTTATTCAATTTATTATAAAATAACATTAATAATAATAAAAAATTAAAATAATAAAAAATTTAAGTGAACGATTCAAAAAATTTATTTTTGATCCCATTTCACTGTCTATTTTGTTTACATGTGAATGAAGCCTCAAGCCAAAGGGCGAGTCATGCTTAGCTCTGCAAAAAATAGTGCAAGCAAATGACGAGGAATAAAATTTAGGAGTGGCAGAGTGCCAGACCCTAAAAACAATCTATGGAGCAAAGACTGTGTTCTTTGCTCTGCCTAAAATTGAGGCAATAATAATAATAAAAAAAGAATATATCATTATTTATTGATCATCAAAAAATCAGTGGCCACTGATAATAAAAAATAATAATAATATAAAAACATATTATATATATATATATATAATATATATATATATATATAATTATATATATTATATATATATATATATATATATATATATATATATATATAATATATATATATATATATATATATATATATATATATTGAGATAAAAAGAAAAAATAGTTCTAAGACATACTACTCCAGGTTCTGTGAAGAAGGCCAAGTAGTAATATACAAAAGAGGCCAGTTTAGAAGAGGGTCTTATTATTTTTAAATGGGATCATGTTATCTAGACTGAAGGTGCAATACAGTTTCCTACTTGGAGAATCTCTACCAACAAAGGTGAGAAAAATTAAAGACTTGGGTTTTTGATGCTGTCTAATCCAGTTTGGTCTCCCTTCATTTGTTAGTAAATGAATTAGAGGTTGAAAGGGGATCTAGTTAAAAAAAAAATATTAACCATTTGCTTTAATTATTAACTATAGATTGAATAAATAAATAGATTTAAATTTCATCTTTTTTGAAATAATAATAATAATAATAATATAATAATAATAATAATAATAATAATAATAATAATAATAATAATAATAATAATAATAATAATAATAATAATAATAATAATAATAATAATAATAATAATAATAATAATAATAATAGTAAGGAGTGGAGAACTACCGCAAAAGTAACGGAAGCCAGATTTGTCGTTAAATCTGGCACCCTAATCCGTTAATTTTGCTCATTTTTTGGTACTTTTTTTTACTAATTTTTACCATTTTTTAGAAATTTTGCTACTTTTTTTAACGTTTGCCAGATTTGTTCGTTAAATCCAGGCACTTTTTAGCATTTTTTGGCAGTTTTTAGAAGTTTTAGCTACTTTTTTTTTAGCATTTTTTTAGCATTCTTTTTGTTTAACGTTTTTGGTCCATAATTCAGGTCAAGATCCCAAACTCCGGAGGATTTTGGGGATTTTTCCCCATTGGCAGCCTGCACGGTCGGAAGGCAAGGCTTGAAAACATTTTCGAAGGTTTTGGAAATTCCAATCATGGCGGCAGCTGACTTGGAAATTTCCATCATTTCATTAGATTTTGACGTTTATACGTTAAACCTAGGGTTTTTAAGGTCGGTGAGAACGAATTAAGGTTTGGAAGACCGACTTCCGAGGTTTTGAGCCCTGAACTCAAGATTTTAAGCCCCAAAAGAGGCGGAAGCCCTCACAAGGGACTTTTTTTTGGTTCCTAAGAAAGGTTTTAAAAATGATCGCATAGATCATTTTTGATTGGTTCAATCGATTTATCGAGATCGATACCCCTAAATCGATTCTTAAATCGTCTTTCTACGTGCTCTGGTTGCCTGAAAAATAAATGTAATCGAAAGAAAATAATTACAATATTATCATTCGATATATCGCTGTAAGTAATGTCCCACTTCAAAGACCAACAAACCTATTTCGTTAGGAAAGTAATAGGCTATCGTCCTGAAACTTGGTATACTTGGTTATTGTATGTGATAAACTGATCACAGGCGAGTTTTGGTGACCGTAGGTCACCCCTAAGGGGGTGTTGCCCCCTTAGCGTCAAGGTCAAATTAGCACTGAAAACCATGTTAGGCTTAACGTATCAGAGTGAAATTTGGATGTGAGTTTATGATGACGTAATCTCGTCGGAGACGAGATTACGTTTCTCTGCGTCACCCTGTAAGAGGGGACGCTGCCCCACAAAAAAAAAAAAAAATTAAAATGATCGTAGAAGACTGAAACTTGGAGACTTGGTAGAGGAGACGGAGTCGGAGACGGAGTTGGAAGCGGATTCGGCTTCGTAAGCGGGCTTTACCCCTCCGAAGGAGGGGTAAGGCCTCAGCCCTTCGGGCTGAGGCCCAAAGCCCTCTTACACCCCTTCGGGGTGATCCCCCACCCTATGCAGGACTCACACCCTTTCAAGGGGCGCACCTGGGTTTTCTCTCGGAAGTAATGTGTTCTTTTAAATACTCCCTTGGTTTCAATGAAAAACTTGTTTTATTTCGTAAGTTTAGGTCACGTTTATGTTAAATATTACTTGACATGTGGAAATAACACTGATTTGTTAGAGAAATGATGAGTTTTTTGTAAGATATTACTGTGTTAACTATGATAAATCTTTGTTAAATGTTACTATGTTAATGTAAATTAACATTGATATGTTTAAAGACATTCTTGAAAAATTGTAAATAGGTTACGTTTTTGTATAGCTGTGTTAAGTTACTTTACCTGTGTTGTCAAGTGTGTAACTTGGTTAATGTTAGCAGTTTATTTGCGGGCTTAAGGTGCTTTAGGTTTGGTCGTTGTACATTATATTTTTAGTTCAGGTGATGCTATATGTACGCTTTATTAATGTGAAAACCTTTGTTACGTTAGCATATCATTCCTATGTTGTGGTGTGTGTGTGTGTTTATGTGTGTGTATGTGTGGTATATATAATGTGTGTATGTGTGTGTGTGTGTGTGGTGTGTGCCGTGTGTGTATGTGTGGTGTTGTGTAATCGTGTGCGTGTGTCATTTATTCTTAGTTCATTACACTACACTGTTCACATAACTGATTCTGTTCTAACATGTACATATCCGTCAATTGCATTGCAAATCTTGCAAAGGATAAACCGTTTTTTCTAAAATGCCTTGAAAGACACAATTTAATAATTTTTCAAAATTTCATTTGTTTTGTGTGCCTGTTACCTAAAATCTTTTTTTTTGTTGTTAAGTTGGGACATGCTAATACTGTTTTTGATTTAATTTTTTTTATAAGTTTTTATTTACAATGATACTCTGTGGAACAAAAGTTGTTGGTTGGATTTTATTTTTTATTTTTTTACTTTTAAATTTATTTTTCTAACTCTATTTTTTTTATTTTTTTTATTTTTTATTTATTATTTTTTTTATTTGTTATTTTTTTTTTTTTTTTTTTTTTTTTTTTTTTTTTTTATTTAATTTTTTTTTTTTTTTTTTATTTTTTTGGTTATTTTTATTTTGCATTTATACTTTGTGTTTTAATTTTTTTTTTTTTTTTTAATTTTTTTAATTTATTAAGTGTTTAATTACTAAATTTGTTTCTGCAACTCTGTTTCACATTTTTTTAATTTAAATTTTTAATTTTTTTTTTTTTTTTTTTTTTTAATTTTAATTTTTTATTAAAAATTTTTATTTGTTTTATTTATTTTTGTTTTATTTGCTTTAATTTTTTTTTATTTTAATTTTTACCTTTTTAATTTTTTTTGTTTATAACTTTTTTTTTTTTTTAAGTTTTTATTTGTACAATTATACTTTTGTTTTATTTTTTTTTTTTTATTTTTTTATTTTTTTATTTTTTTTTTTTTTTTTTTTTTATTTTTTTTTTTTATTTCTTAAAACTTTTGTTTTTACTAAATACATTTTATACTTTTTTAGGTTCAGAACGTAAAATTTACGTTTTGTGTGTGTGTGTGTGTGTGTGTGGTGTGCTGGGTGTGTGAGTGTGCTGGTGTGGGGTGTGCTTGTAATTGGTGTGAGTGTGGTCATTATTCTTAAATCAATTACACTACTGTTAAACATATCTGAATTTGGTTACTAGAATGTCGATTTCGGCCCTTTTCAATGCATCTTGCAAAGATAAAACCGTTTTTCTAAATGTTTTTTTTTGGGAAGAAAAAAAAACTGACATTTCTATTTTCAAAATCTCATTTTCTTTTTATAACTTTAACTAATTAATTTTTTTTTTCATAAGTTCAAACACGATTAAATTGCTTTAATATGGTTTTTTGTAACTTTTTTTTTACATTTATAATTTTTTTTTTTAATTTTTCTCATTTAATATTTTTTATTTATTTTTTTATTTTAAATTTAATTTTCCACTTTATTTTTTTTATTTTTTTTATTTTTTTTAATTGTTATTTTTTTATTTGTTATTTTGTGATTTTTTTATTTTTTTTTTTTTTATTAACTTTTATTTTTCTAGTCTCACATTTTTTTTTTTTTTTGTAAGGTTTATTTTGCATTTATTTATACTTTGTGTTTAATTTTTTTTTATTTTTAACTTTTTTAATATTTTGAATTTTCTACTTTATGTTACATTTATACTTTGTTTAATTTGTTTTTAATTTTAATTATTTTAATGTTTTTTTATTTTTTTTTTTAATTTTAATTAATGGAATGTTAAATTTGTGTTATTAATTCAGCTAATTTTTGTTTAAATTTACTTTATTTTTATTTTCTTTAGAACTTTTTTTTTTTTTACTAAACATTTTAATACTTTTTCATGTTTATACCGTAAACACATTAACAACTTTTCGCACTGTGTGGTATTGACTGGCGGACACGTTCAAATATACCGTGTGTGTGTGTGTGTGTGTGTGTGTGTTGTGTACTGTCATTATTCTTAGTGATATGTTAGAGATAGAATGCTTGATAAAAAAAAGTGTGACTAGGTGTACGTATTTGGATTGTATGTCTAGTTACTTACTGTTGTTTAAGTTGAGCGAACTTTGTTTGTTTGACCTGCGCTCATTCATGTTAAGGGTGTGTCAGGTTTGTGGACCTACATTCGATTCCCTTAGTGCCGATGATGGTAAGTAACCTTTACAAATGGATGTGAAACTTTGTTACGTTAGAGTAATATTCACATCACGATCAGTAAATGATAATTACACACCCCACCACCCTTCCACACTGCAAACGTGGTTGGTAAATTTTGTTAATGTTACTATGTTAATGTAAAAATACCAGTGATATGTTAGAAAAAGGTGTGAATAGTTACGTTTTGTATGTAATGTTAAGTTAGCTTTATCACTGCTGTTAAGTGTGGAACTTTGTTAATGTTTACAGTTTATTCGTGCTTAAGGTGTGTTAGGTTTGTCTTTGTACATTATTTTCTTAGTTCAGATGAATAAGTAATCTTTATTAATGTGAAAACTTTGTTACGTTAGCATATATTCGCTGATCAGTGTATTAAGAATTTGTTTTTATGTTAGTTTTATACAAAATGATACTCGAATCAATAGATCAATAGTCAATAGATCAATAGAATCAATAGGATCAAGGATGAACAGGAGGGTGGAGGGATGGTAGTTTGTTTTATAACTGATTTACTGATTTAGGGTATTAAAACATGAACAATTTTAGTAAACAATTGCCTTAAATTCAATCGGATCATAGATCAAGATCAATAGATCATGGATTGGCAGGAGGGTAGGAGGGTTGTTTGATTTACTGAATTTACTGATTTAGGGGTATGTAAACATGACATTTTTAGTAAAATTCTTGACTTAAATCAAATAAGATCATAGATATAGATCAATAGATCAATAGATCAATAGATCATGATTGGACAGGAGGGTGGTGGGATGGTGGGTTTGATTTACTGATTCACTGATTTGGGTATGTAAACATGACAATTTTAGTAAAAAATTTGACCTTAATCAATAGATCAATAGTAATAGATCAATAGATCAATAGATCATAGCAAAAAGATCATGATTGGACAGGAGGGTAGGTTGAATGGCATTGATTTAGTGATTTACTGCTTAGGGTATTGTACAACGTACATTTTAGTAAAAATTTGGACCTTAATCAATGGATCATATGATAAATAGATCAATACATCAATAGATAATAGATGCAATAGATCAGCAGATGGTCAGGAGGGAGGTTTGATAGTGGTTTGATTTACTGATTTAGCTTTGACTAATGTAAAAACGTAAATTGGTAAGTTATAAACAAAAATATGGAAATTTTTATTTATTTATTTAATTATTTATTTATTTTTTTATTTTTATTTATTTCTTGATGTTTCTGAAACCTTTTTTTTCGAAATCTAATAGACTCGATACATTAAGGCCACCAAATTGTGTTATAACTACTAGAAATAACGAAATGTTTATTAACTCAGTCACGCGCCGGTCCAGCACCGGTGCCGGTACTGACTCCTACTCCTCATTCTTCTATTTCTTCTTCCTTCCTCTTCCTAGTCCTTCTTCCTTTCTTCTTCCTTTCTCTTCTTCTTCTTCTCTGTTTTTGCATTCCATTATTCTTCTTCTTTTTTCACCTGGGAACCCCCTCCGGGGGTCCTGGACCAGAAGCCGAATCCGCTTCCAACTCCGTCTCCGACTCCGTCTCCTCTACCAAGTCTCCAAGTTTCAGTCTTCTACGATCATTTTAATTTTTTTTTTTTTTTGGGGCAGCGTCCCCTACTACAGGGTGACGCAGAGAAACGTAATCTCGTCTCCGACGAGATTACGTCATCATATAACTCACATCCAAATTTCACTCTGATACGTTAAGCCTAACATGGTTTTTCAGTGCTAATTTTTTGACCTTGCACGCTAAGGGGCATCACCCTTAGGGGCTGACCTACGGTCACAAACTTCCCTGTGATCAGTTTATCACATACAATAACCATATACCAAGTTTCAGACCGATAGCTCTATTCCTTCCTAGCGAAATAGGTTGTCTTTGAAGTGGGGACATTACTACAGCGATTAATCGAATGTTAATTATTGTAATTATTTTCTTTCGATTACATTTTCAGTGCTAAATGGACAAGAGCACGTAGAAGACGATTTAAAGATCGATTTAGGGGTAATCGATCACGATAAATCGATTGGAACAATCAAAAATGAATCTATCGATCATTTAAAACCTTCTAGGACCAAAAAGTCCCTTTTGAGGGGCTCCGCCTCCTTTTGGGGCTTAAAATCCTTGAGTTCAGGCTCAAAACCTCGGAAGTCGGTCTTCCAGACCTTAAATTCGGTCTCACCGACCTTAAAAACCCTAGGTTTGACGTATCAAACGTCAAAATCTAATGAAATGATGGAAATTTCCAAGTCAGCTGCCGACATGATTGGAATTTCCAAAACCTTCGAAAATGGTTTTCAAGTCTTTGCCTTCGCCGTGCAGGGCTGCCAATGGGGAAAATCCCCAAAATCCTCCGGAGTTGGGGATCTTGACTTGAATTATGGACAAAACGTTAAAAAAAAGTAGCTAAAAAAAGGTAAAAATGCTAAAAAAGGACAAATTTAACGGATTAGGTTGCCTGATTTAGCGACAAATCTGGCAAAACGCTAAAAAAGTAGCAAAATTCCTAAAAAATGGTAAAAATTAGTAAAAAAGTACCAAAAATGAGCAAAATTAACGGATTAGGGTGCCAGATTTAACGACAAATCTGGCTTCCGTTACTTTTGCGGTAGTTGTCCACTCCTTACTACTATATATATATATATATATAATTTATTTTAATAATAATAATAAAATAAAAATAACAATAACAATATAATAATAATAATAATAATAATAATAATAATATTTTATATTTGTGCTATAAAAATGTTATAATAATAATAATAATATTCATAAATAAATAAAATAATAAAATAATAATAATATATATAATAATAATAATAATAATAATATAATAATATAATAATTAATAATAAAAAATAATAAATAATTAATAAAAATAATATAATATAATTATAATTATTAATAAATATATATAATTTAATTAATTATCATAAGAATTAATAATAGAAATAATTATTAAAAATAATAATAATAATAATATATATATTAACAATAATAATAATATCATAATAATAATAATAATAATAATAATAATAATAATAATAATAATAATAATAATAATAATAATAATAATAATAATAATAATAATAATAATAATAATAATAAATAATAATATATATAAAAAAATAATAATAATAATAATATATAAAATAGAAGAGCTATAAAATCTAATCCTTTCAGATTAAGGATTGGGCTCAATATCTTACTAATTACCTTGAAAGGATTTTGGTGTTAAAAAAGAGTTCAATTTTCCCTTAAATACAATATATTTTCCCTTCAAATAAATATAAATTAAAAATATATGATCTCCCTTAATTCAATGTAAATATTTTATACATTTAATTTTTTTATATAGTTTTAAAACTAAAACTTCTTTGAATTCCCCCCTTCTCTAATTTTTCCTTCATATTAATTAATTAAAATTTTTCTGTTACCAATAAAGTTAATTTCCCTACATATAATATATATATTATTATATATATATATAATTATATATATTATTTATATATAATATATATATATATATATATAATATATATATATATATTATTATATGATATATATTATATATGATATATATATATATACTAATATATAAAGAAACCCTCAATAATATTTATTTAGCGGAAAGGAAGTGAATATATATATATATATATAATATATATAATATATATATATATATATATATATATATAATAGTATATATATATATATATATTACAGTATATAATATATATATATATATATATATCTATAATATATAATATAATTATTATATATATATAATATATTATATATATATATATATATATTATATATTGTATATATATATATATATATA
>JABUQX010046984.1:17500-20000 GCA_015478945.1 Trachelipus rathkii
TAGTCTCACTACTAAAATAAACACAGGTACAACACCCTAATTGTAACCTAGCACACTCAAGATTTTAGTCCCTTTAATTCAGAACGATTTTAAAATTGGCAGCATGCACTTCCTGCCATGCAACTTTCTACTACACTCTTGCAATCGTCCGTTCCCTTTCATTCAGCATATACCTAAATATTTAACTCAGACACTTGTTTTGCTGCTCACCATCTAACATCACTCACACTGAGGAGTGTCCTCACTCACACATCCTTACTCTTATCCACGTTACTTTCCCAAGCTCTCCTTTTTACACACCTGCCAACATCTCTCTACCATCTTCCTAAACTCTCTTCAATTTCACCACACAGAACCAAATCATCCACATATTAATGGTAGGGCACCCTCCACTCATCTCCATTTCCACCATTCTAACACCATTCCTGCATCCACCTCGATTCTTTATAACCCATCCTATACAAATTGATAACCAGGAACATAACAGCAACCCTGTTCTTAACTCGCCGCTTTATACCTTAAACCCTCCCATTGAAACCATTTTTCTTACACCACGCTTCATATCGTGCATAACATACTTTTGATTCCTATTCAAAAGCCTACCACCAACACCATTATACTAACACTTGCCATAAACCTTCCCTATTAACTCTTCATAACGCCTGTTGCAAATCCATAAAACCTAAAAACAATTTATTCTCTTTTCCATCATTTCTCAATCATTTTGTTTCAAGGTAAAGATTTGATCCACACATCTCCTCCACTCCTAACGCAACCTTGTTCTTCACCAACTCAGTCCTTCAGTACTCGGACGCCTCTTTCGACCAATAATACCAACTATACCTTCCCGACAACCATCAATAAACTTATTCCCCTATATTTCTACAGTTCCCTTTTTCCTCCTTACCCTTATATTAAGGGTAACTATTAACCGTCTCCTCCAATCTGAACTATACCCTCTTATAACGCTTTATTACACAACTTCCAAATACAATCAATCACCATCTCGCCTCCGTTCTTGATCATTTCACAGTAATTTCATCTATACCTGCATATTTACCATTCTTTCAACTTTCTCACTCTACCCCATTACCTCCTCCTACTAAATAACTCATCCCAAAATACTTATCCCTTCTTGCACCAATTGGGGGAAACCCACACACATTCACACGTATCAATCTTCTTCATTACTTTAATATTGTGCAGATTTTCGATGTGTTCTTTCCACACTCCTCTACACCATTTCATCCAGTTACAAAAGCACCTCCTATTCATTATTTCTAAGCAGATTCCGTTAATTCTATTCTTAAACCTTTCGCGCTTCTTCCAGAAGAGCTTCCTAATTCCTTGTAAGTCCTTCAGTTCATCCTCCTTCCAAACTGTTCATTTACCTCTTTTTTCTCCTACGTATACACCTTTTGTAATTTCTTTTTCTCCTTATATAATTCGAGCATCTTTCGTTTTGAGTTCTTCATCAATTTGCTTTAATACATTCAACCACGTCTTTTATGACCTTTAACCGCTTTCATCACTCTTCATTCCACCATTCACTGTTAACATTCTCTTCTACTTTAGCACTCCACATACTCTTTTGCATCTACTAACATTGCTTCTTTATTTGCCCCAGATTTGTTGCAGTATCAACTTGGTTCACATTCAATCCGTTTTTACACTAGCGAGCGCTCTTCATACTTTCCTTAATTGACTTGTCACTAACTTCTTCACTCTTATTTTACTCTACTTCTTTCGTATCACTTCCTCTCCATCTCCGCACATACTTAATTTTAAACAGAACAACATAAATGATCCGATAATCCATTCCTAAACCCCTAACTGATTTAAACATCCAACACATACTTAACATCTCCTTCTTCACCAATTAAATCAATCATACTTTTCACTTCGATACCATCTCTACCTATCCACAAACTCTAGTATACTTATGGATACTCTTGTGTTTAACGAAAGTATTTCTCCCACACACACACTCTCTTTCACTCCCTTCAAGCACCTTCCTACCATTCTCATTTTCTCCCGCCACCCCAAAACCACTTGTTACCTTCCCTTTTTTGATCACCTATCCACCATTCAGGTCCCACCTTCAATCTACTCACCCCCTCCAGAACATCATTCAGATTATCTCCAAAAATTCGTACCCTCTTCAACGTTTCCCTCAGATGGCATATGTCACAACACACATACCTTGACCTTTTCAACTTAAATTTAAACATTAGAATTCTAGGACTCAACACAATCAAAGTCTACCATAGCTTTGTACCCCAGGTCACTCATCAAAATTGCAACTCCTTCTCTTCTCTCTCATTCTTTCCACACCAGCACACACACATTACACCACACCACTCAATTTCATCGTTTCCTTTCATCTTTGTTTCCAGTCCAGCGAGCAATCAAATTTGGCCCTTTCTAAATAATCATCACCTCTCCCTCTTCTCCTCAACATTTATTCTCTATTTCCATGTACCCATTACGATTCAATACA